>JAVQKC010119756.1:0-42885 GCA_036025475.1 Philypnodon macrostomus
TTTTTTTTTTTTTGATATTTTCTTTGTTTGTATTTTTGTTTTATGATGTTTTTGTTTTTGTGTTTTTTTTTTTTGTTGTTTTTTTTGTTCTTTGTTGTTGTTTGTGTGTGAGGAGTTAACGAGCTTCAGAAGAACACCTAATCAATCAACACTGATCCATCGCTCTACACTAACATCAGCTGGAGATCAGAATACAGGAGGGAGACATGGAAGAAGACAACAATTAATACAAAAGATGATTTATGTTTCTCTATATCTATACTTGTATAATAAAAAAATCTATATTGTAAGATTGTCACTGATATGTACCGATCTAGTGCTCTTGTGATGCAAAAAAATATATAATTTAAAATGTAAAAATATTGGACTAAATTACTTCATCTGAAGCTAAACCAAGGCACCGAAAGACAAATATACAAATCAATATGAATAAAATCAGAAAAATGTCTTATTTGGCATCTGATTCTGTTCACTTCCTGGTGTCCTGTGTCTCTTTATCCAATCAGATTCACAGGAATTGATTTTTGAACAAGGTCTATACTAATGATGTATGTTGGAAAATGAGACTGCATTGAATGAAAAAATACTTTTCAGGATTAAACCAGGACTAAATCATACTCTTTTTGTCTATGGAATACCATATATGAGTTTTCAATACTAATTGAATCAAAATGTCAAACGCTATAGATAGTTCAATACATTTGGGAAATACATTGAACAATCTTACAGTCTAAATAAATTAAGCTTTCGATAATATTGCCACGTTGACGAGAATATTCAGCCTGAGACAGTGTTTAAATGTTGATTTCCTGTTGCCCCTGACCTCTGCTGTAGTTAATGTAGTCTCAATCAATATTGTCTTATACACAAATCTATAAAGGCTGGTTAAAAGAAGACAAATATATGTACATCAATTTAGGTGCAAAAAATATAGCTGTGTGTTTTTGAACTGTCTATTTCAAATACAAACTAAACTGAAACTAAACCACGACCAAGAAACAGTTGTGTGTGTTGCAATGAAATAAAGCATCTAACACAATTTCAGGGTGGTTTCCTCCTGGTCTGAGAAATAAGCACGTCTTAAATGTGAAAATGTGATTCCTTTTCTGTTGAAAGTGTTGCCATTGAAAGGTCTAAAACACTGTTATAACTCTAATTGTCTGGTGTCAGCTCAGATTTATATTGATTTTAGAAACGCTCTTTTATTATAACGTCCAAATGTCACAGAGTTATTACATTACAGCCTCATTTCAGCCAATCAGAGCGCTCCGTTTATCTCACCGACCAATCAAATCCAATTACACAGGACTAGACCTGCGGCTGTTTACACTGACAATATCGCTGAAGAGAAGGATCTGGTTCAGACCTGGTTTAGACATGGTTTAGATCTGGTTTAGTCCTGGTTTAGTCCTGGTTTAGACCTGGTTTAGACCTGGTTTAGACCTAGTTTATAACTAGTTTATACCTATCTTAGACCTGGTTTGGTCATGGTTTAGTCCTGGTTTAATCCTGGTTTAATCCCGGTTTAGACCTAGTTTAAATGAAAACAGCCCATTCAAAAAGGCGACATTAGCATGATAGCACAGAAGGCTACAACACAATTAATTAACAACACACTTGTCAATATGGTTTTTTGAAAAGGTCATGTGCTCACCCCAATGTGCGCTCTCCCGACAGAAAGATGCGATGCAAAAAGGAAAAATAAAGCCGGTATTTTCATGGTGCACCTGCTGTTAGCCTAGCACTGTGGAGAACCAGGAAGTGACTGAACCAGCAGCGCTTCCGGCTTGTGCCCTTTCAAAATAAATTAAATACATTGGCGTGATAAAAAAAAAAAAAAAAAAGTCAAAATCTGGTCAAAATGTACACTGAAGCAAGTAACATACGCGTAGACATTGATAATATAATATAAAAAGATAAAATAGTCTAAATAAAGTTGGCTCATTTTAACCTTGAAACTGAAACCGTATCCTGCTATTTGTGCTTTTTTATATTTAGCCTATATAGGTCTAGAGAAAGTCATTCAAACATCTATCAAGTCATTTCAGGTTAAACATTAAGTTACTGTAAGGATCTTTGCTAAAACTCAAACTGTACGTGGTCAAACTGCTAAAATAATATCGACGATGGTAGATTTTCAGAATAAATCTTTGCAGGGGGAAGGGGCCTGTAAAAGCATTAACTGACTAATTAAGCTAAGGAATGTGTGTGATACTATTTTATAGTCAAACCCTGGCTTAATTGGCTTTTTAGTGAAAATGTAATATTTTATCTGTATTAATGGAGGATTTTTTTTTAATTTTTTTTTTAAGGACAAGGCATGACGTTCGGCAAAATGTCGTGAACCGGATTCGAACTCACAACCCCCGAGCCAGCATTTCAATCTCTGAATATGGGCCGCACCCTCTACCGGCTGTGTACATTATAACAGCTCCATCTACAGCTCCGGCCTAATCCGATTGTGTCACATTACTACTCTATAACTACACTGGGTTTCTGTGCGCATATGGTTATCATTTATTGAACTTATCTCCACATCACCAGATCACCGAGAAACAGGCGTAGATACAAATCCAGTTTACCTCATGGGGCTTTCAGGCTTCAATATGCAATACACTAAGTCTCTCGCTCGAGAATAGATCCACTAGTTTCACAAATCATTTTCAACTCGCTGGTTTTGCTGTGAGTAAGAGTATGAAGCAGTAATTCTGTTTTATGGACCAATGTGGAAATGAGTTGAAAACTGTCGATCTAGTGTTCCCTCATTTTGGCGCATTGACACTCAGCAGATTTAACCCTCTCCAGTTAATCGGACGGTACCAAGGAAGTGAATTTAATGAAAAAAAAAAAGATTTAGACCTGGTTTAGTCCTGGTTTAGTCCTGGTTTAGTCCAGGTTTAGTCCCGGTTTAGCCCTGGTTTAGTCCAGGTTTAGTCCTGGTTTTGACCTGGTTTAGTCCGGGTTTAGCCCTGGTTTAGTCCAGGTTTAGTCCCGGTTTAGCCCTGGTTTAGCCCTGGTTTAGTCCTGGTTTAGTCCTGGTTTAGCCCTGGTTTAGTTCTTGTGTATGCATAGTTTGTCCTGGTTTACTGCTGCTTTATGCCAATTGGTCCAAATTAGACCTGATTAAGACAAGGTTTAGTACTGGTTTAGTTTATATAATGACTTACTTTTGGGAACCTCAGTAACAACATCCCTGGTTTTGGGGTTAAAAAAAAAAAAACACCATAAGAGAAAGACTAATGCTAATGCTATGCTAATCCCAGACTAAAAACAGCCGCAAGGTAATGCTAAGCTGGATAGATATGGTGTAAGGTGAGTAAGGATGAGGAATAGGTTGGATAAAATAAGAAAGTGTCATTATTAAGCCTCTAAAGAAATAGGTGGTACATTTTGTGGCAGGCTCGGTCCACAACAAGGTGTCACGGCTGCTCCAACAGACAAACAGCATTAAGTTCACAAGCCAGCAAATCTATTAACCTCCACAAAATGGCAGAACTAATTCAAATTAAATTAAATATATTAGAGTTCCTACCAGGACACATGCAGAAGCCACAGTCAAATGGGATTTTTTCAATACCTTATTTGTGGCTTTACTTATTTATGACTACACTACAAAAATATATATCTTATACAGTATGGCTGCACAATATTTAACTAATTAGATAATGATTAGTATTTTGTGATATAAATGGCAATGACTGTAGACATGGTAAAAACTCATGTAATGTGAATTAAACTTGCTAAAAAAACTAAAACCGGTTTAAACAAGAACTAAACCAAGCCTAAATTTTGGATTAAATCAGTAAATTCTGATAATTTCATGGAAGACTTTCACTTGGTCATTAGAACATGATTTGATTAAGGGCTTTAGACAGTATACATTTCTGTCAACATAACATTTCTGCGATACTTTGTTTGCTACAGATACATTTGCGCCATACATAAGTCTTCCCCACATACACATTACCAGGTAAAAATCATATCAAAGTTACGCTGCTGCCTAACTTGTGTTACAGAGAAACAATGGAATACAGCAGGTGCAAGGAAGAAAGAAAAAAATGAACTATTCTTGTATTTTAGAGCCAAGAGCCATCGCATGAATATTCATACGCACCACAACAAACTGTGAAAACGCCTTTGTTAGTGAAACCAAATCCCGCGATGGTGCTGGGAGAGGAGCGGTGCAGCCTCTGGAGGGGGGTGCTCTGGATCCCAGCCCGCCACCAATGGAGCCGAATGATGCTGAAAAGGCTGGCGTCAAGCAAACAGTATGGCGGAAATGTTGTTTACCTCTTTGGCAAAAAATACCGACGCTTGCATGTGAGGGCCCCTGTGCTGGAGCATCAGAGAGAGGTCAGGCAGGAGAACTGGGGATTATAACAGTGAAGTGATAAATTGTCGGGTCTAGTGTTAAGTTAATGTGCTTATTTAAGAGTGAGGTGTAATAAAACAAAGACAGAATGCTCCTTTGTGGACTGTTGATGCAAACGAATTATTATCATTTGTCCACCTGCCTAGTGTGCAGTTCACCATGACCTTATACCTTGAACACTTTTGAGATTACTATTAGAAGTTTGTTTTTAGACGTATATAAACAGGTGTACCTAATAAAGTGGCTATTGGCTGTATTATCCAGTTAAATGTTTTTCAAATTCTAGAATTTCCATGTAATAACTGGACTCTAAAGTCTCTATTTCCATCAATTGTTTGCATACATTTTAGCAGCTCTATTGTAGACTGCCTTGTTTGTCTGTGTACAGTATGTATGGTGCCAGCTGCCCTTAGGAAGAATGTGTAACTGGGATAAGCTTGTTCCTTGGCTTCCAGCAGCATTTCACATCTCATCCAGGTGTGTGTTTGTGACCGGTTTATAAAAAAAAAAAAAAAAAACAACAACTCGTATGCAGGCAAGCCAAGCTCTGAAACCACTGCCCAACATCTCTATCAGGGCTAGAGCAGGCTCAAGCTGACATCATTATACTACACTGCGCTGTATCTAGTCAAAACACAATTGTGAAGGCTGCTCTGCCCCATATTCTATAGGAATAGGATTTAAACCAAGGGTGGCTTAGTATTGATCGACTATTATACGGACATTACATGTTTGGTTTAGGCCTGGTTTAGACCTAGTTCTAGTTTGGACTTAGGTCAGGGGTGGGCAAACTTTTTGACTCAAAGGCCACATGGGGTTTAAAAATGTGCCAAGTGGGCCGGCTGATATTGTAAACTGCAACCATTTCTGACAAATGAGTCATACAGCTTTCGATCGGACCTCAGTGAAAATATATGTTGATGTGGAGTTAACTGGTTACTGCAGGTTATAACAACGTGAGTGAGAAATTTGTAATATGTAGATTGACAAACGCCCTGACCTAAGTAGTTTTTGTTATTTGTACTAGTTGAGCCATGGATCAGTCCTGGTTTAACTCCTGGTTTACAACCATATCTGTTATAATACTGGTATAGTTTTAGTTTATCCCTGGTTTATTTTAGATTTAGACCTAGTTTTTATTATACCTTGTTCAGCCTTTGGTTCACCTGGTTTAGTGCTGGTTTAGACTTGGTTTAGTCCTGGTTTGGTCCTGGTTTAGTCCTGGCTTAGTCCTGGTTTAGTCCTGGCTTAGTCCTGGTTTAGTCCTGGGTTATGTCTGGTTTACATCTACTATGACTTACTTTTAGGGGCTTAGGAAGAACAACCAACCTGTATACAACAATGCAAATTCACACATTATCGAATCCAGCCAACACCGAGCTAACATTTCCATTATTATTTAAATAGCCACAGACAAACGCATAAATTCATTCTTTTGTTACCTCGCTCCAAAGCTCAGTTGTGCCTTTTCTGCCAGAGGTACTGAAAAGGATTATGGGTAGTGATATTTTAAAGCTGATGCAGCAATGGTTGAGATGCCAGAATGGAGAAGAGAAAGGCTGGAGATGGTGTTAATATACTGGGCTTTTTGACCTTGGATCACCCCCACTAAAGCGGTCACGCGTGCACTACCTATGAGCACACATGCAGCCCCCAAGCACTATAGAGGAGATAAGCCAATGAAATAGAGGAAGCTATGGGACACACAAAAGCCTGTTTACTTGCATTGTTAATTTCATTAGGCCTGGGGCAAAAGCTTCAATATTTAACCATCTCGATTTTCTCTGTTTCCCACGTTCTTTTTTTCCCCTCTTTTTGTTAAAAGGGTTGCCACCGATGTCCAACAATTAATCAAAGTGGCAATAGGTATTCTATCAGCACCTAATATAGTGGTACTCCATTTGCAATCCAGCTGAAAGAGGCCAAACCTTGTAAAAGCCACAATCCTTTTAAATGGGCAATCAATTTGACCTAATGTGACTTTGCACTCACTTCTAGAAAAGCTATGAGGAGCGAAGAGAACCTCGATATCCCTACAGGCCAATGGGCAAGTAAGTGTCACAGATACAACAAAACACTATCAGATCAACACATATCGTTTTCTTAGTTGTTTTTATTAAACCCAATGTAATTTTAAATTTTTATCACTTATACAGTACAGACCAAAAGTTTGGACACACCTCATTCATTCAATGAGGTTTCTTTATTTTCATGAAAAGGCAAGAAATCCCACTTATTAACCCTGACAGGGCACACCTGTGAAGGGGAAACCATTTAAGGTGACTCCCTCTTGAAGCTCATCAAGAGAATGCAGAGTGTGTGCAAAGCAGTAATCAGAGCAAAAGGTATGTTAATATTTCAGTTGTTTGACACTTTTTTGTTAAGTACATATTTCCACATGTGTTAATTCATAGTTTTGATGCCTTCAGTGTGAATCTACAATGTCAAGAAAAATAACTCATTGAATGAGAAGGTGTGTTTAAACTTTTGGGCTGTACTGTAGATCTACAGTTTTGGATAAATCCCGAGACAAAAATTATTCATTTAACTTTTTATTAGCTTATTCCTGTTAGGCTCCAGTCATCCGCAATCCCGCCAGCAACTGCGGGCCTTAAGTACACTAAAGACAATGGCCGGTTATTTACAGAGAGAGGTTACGGTTAGTGACCGCATGCACTGTTCACCTGCCGTTTCACATTTTGAGAAAGTTTGATATTGTAGTTAGCCAGCCATGACCCTAACAACTTCAAGAGCCCCACACAATGCAACTGTTGAAATACCTCTAGTGTCTTCAACTCTTGCCGACTTGACAGGTTAAGTTGTTGAATGTCACTCTTGCAGCAGCACATGTTGACACTAACTTTTTATGTTCCCATACATGCAGCCCTTATTTCATGTCTATATAGGGAACTGACAGAGTGTAACTTTACTTCATAAACGTCAGCGAGCCATCAATCTACACACATACAATCACATCTGGCTCTCAATCACTCAAATAACAAACTAAAAATATATTTCTAAGGTCACCGTCCAAAGTGCTATTTTTGGTGCGTGCTAATCTGGTTTTGAATGTGAGATGCAGTGAGTGTATTAGCATTAGTGGTCACATACATAGAGCCTGCTCAAGAGTGTGACAGCCTGCTAATGGTTCTGTCACAAAGGGGCCGCAGTTTAGACACAGCTATAATCATGATGGCAATAAGCACGCCATGCACCACACCATGCACCACACAATCTAAGTCCTGATGGGCCAACTGTATGCATGGCCAATATATGCAGGATTCAGGTCACAGAGGTCCGTATTTCAGTATTTTTACATTTTTATGAATCCATACAATTTAAGCATCCCTATCCAGTCAGAAGCTACACAAAAATGTAATTATGTTAAAAAGTGCAACATTTTATATAATCATTAAATCCGTAGCCACAGTTGATGTGAGATGTGGCAGCCATACCACGATAAGGCTTCTCTGACCACTACCACACATGCACTATGACAATTGCTGTAACACATATATCGGATTGCAAGAGTGACTTGCCCAAGAGCAGGATGAACTGGTTGAATAGTGAAGACCGAACCGCCAACCTTCGAAACCACTTGAACCAATGAACATTCTAAGTTAATCTTATCCTAACGCAGGGATGGGCAAACTGCAGCCCGGGGGCCCTTTGGGCTTTTAATCCGGCCCTTCAAGCATTTTCTCATATTTTTGAAATGTTAAAATATTGCCAATTTCTCACTCACGTTGTTAGAACCTGCAGTAACCAGTTCACTCCACATTGACATATGTTTTCACTGAGGTCCGATCGAAGGCTGTATGTCTCATTTGTCAGAAATGGTTGCAGTTTACAGAGAATACAATATCAGCCGACCCACTTGGCACATTTTAAAACCCCATGTGGCCTTTGAGTCAAAAAGTTTGCCCACCCCTGACCTACCCTATCTCATTTGCCATTCAAAACCAACCCAGACTTAACGGTCAGAGAATTATCCAGACTTTAAATACACATCACTGAAGCATTGGACTGTTGAAAACACATCAAGCTTGTTCTGTTATGAGCATATTTATCTTCCTTCTTAAACAAAAAGGCCATGGGGAAACTCACACAGGCGGGAGGTAATTGTGTGTTTGTTTTTTAGTGTGTCTATAGTGTGTCTTTTGTGTGTACGTGAGTGTAATTGCTGCCTGTTATCATTAAGTGAGCCGGAGCGATCGGAGGATGCACAACAACCTATGAAGGGCAAACCTGGGGATATTGTGCGTGACATTGGACGTCTGTGGCTAAGTAATGATCAGAGCAGCGTGGGACGGCTCGGGTCTGGCAGCGACAATGGCACAACTCCTACCAAACCTCTTCATTAACAGGATAACCACGTATTCACCTCCTAAAGAATAACATGCAGAAATCCACAGCGATGTGCGAATGTTTTAGGGAGGTTTGAAGACATGCTGTTAGGGTAAAGAGTAGAGAGAGAATATGCTATTTCACTTTTGACACTTATTCCTGTTAGGGTTTGCTGGTGCTTAAACACTACCCCAGCAACTATGGGCCTTAGGCGGGGTAAACCCTAGACGCAGTGACAGAGAAGCATTAACATATAGTCACAAGGGGAAACTGATTGGTCCGATACATGCGTGCCTGCCTTTGGATGGTGGGAGAAAGACAGATTATTCTGAATTTACAAAAAGCTAGTTGGGCATTGAGAAAAAACATCTACACTATTGCCTTCAAAAGTCTACTTGTTTTTCACCATTTCAAGGCAATAGACACAGTTTCTTGCCCGCATTTGATACAACTCAAATACAAGTTAATCCTTTTGGAGGCATTAACATTTGGCTAAACAACGCTGTACTTCATTGAACATCCTTTTTCACACCAAAACAAAAGACGGATTTGTTCTTATTTTTCTCTCCGGGATCATCATTCGTTTATCCTCTGGCTTTCACAGCAGGTTCAAACCAGGGCCACCCCACCTCCACCAAGAGCCCGAATAACCTTTAATTGAGAAATAATCCCAGGAATTGGATTGGGCAGTGGTAGATAATGAGCAATTGTCCATTAGACGATTTACAATGGCTCGAGTGAACCTAAGACATTCAAAGAGTAATGAGAGCAAATACTGTATAAATCCCGACAATGGCCTACTGACACCGAGCACGGACATGTAATGAATGCACATGTATGTTCCTCTAAAGGACATGTCAGGTGATAGGTCTGAGGAGATCTAAGACGGTGTCAAATGCAGAGTTGTACTAATTGACCTGATGGACTTTTTGATTCCATATTTGAGCAGGTCAAGGTCCAAACTTGACAAAAAAGTAAGGTTTAGAATGTAAATATTAAGATTACAATAATTTTTGACAGACTTTGACAGGAAAAAGTGGCATGGTGGTAAAAAGTTTATATAGGTTTGATGCCAGAATTTGGCAAGGCCTTCTGTGTGGAGTTTGTGTGTTCTCCAGGTGTCTGGGTGGGTTTTCTCTGAGTACTCTGGTTTCCAGCGTCAACCTAAAACATGTACAATAGGCTAATCTTCCAGCTACATCCTGACTAAGATCCTGGCTCACAATCTAGAGAAGTGGTCAGCCAATGGTCCTGACATAGATGGCTCAAATGCAATATACCTACTGAACTAACAAAAGCTCATTTTATTTCTTTGCATTTTTTATCTCAATTTGTTAAATACACATATGGAAAAAGCAATGAGCAAATATTACTTTCAAATGGCACTTCGAGTGGACAATGCACAAATGCAAATTAACTTTTGAGATTGTTTGGTTCTCTGAGGTTGTGTGAGGCTATTTATCATAAGTACTTGTATGAAAAATAAGATATTTACCCATGAAATCGGGTTAAAGAAACTTGCATGAATGAATCTCACGGTTCACCGACTCAAAATAAATTGGAGTGCAGGTTTAGTGCCATAAAAGGAGGTAGCCACCCAGTGCAACCATAAGGCTCACCGGTGCATTTCATAGTTTCTGGACAATGGAAGCAGTTTGGCCGAGGTTTTTAATTTCACATAAAAATGGTCTTTTATCACATTGTCGACGATAAAAAGACAAATGCTAGGCTTATGTAAGACTACTTGGTTATGACATCCCCAGATAACAGTGCATCAGTTTTATTTAATTTTTTTTACCACAGTTGTTTTGTAAACATGTCATCTCCGCAGGTAACGCATCCATAAATGTCACTCAAGAGCTCGTGTAATTTCATTTTGTTTGGTATAAATAAAAAGCGTCAAACTGAATACGCTCCCCCCGGACTGTTTTGGGCTTGACTCCCGCTTTGATGAAACAGTGCCCCGCTTAATGATGCTGTTGATTCATATCCGCTGGGTATTGCACGACAGAGGAAGCAAGAGGAGAGACAAGAAAAGGCTCAATTTCAATTTTTGGATCAGTGATAGTTCCCTACATTGAGATCATTGCATTATTATTTTTAATAATATTTCGTAATAAAACTCTCCAGACAGAATGTTTTGGACAAACTTTGGACAAATCAGTGTGTTACATTCAAATGCAAAAAGACATAAGGATAAACAAGTACCCAACCAGGGTAAAACCAAGTTCAAACTCAAACTAAACTCAATCTAAACCAGGTGTTATCCAGGGCAAAGAGTGACTCAGGACTAAACCAAAACAGGACTACGCCATGTCTACACCAAGTTAAAAACCAGGACTAAACAGAGTTTAAACCAGGACTAAGCCAAGTCTAAATCAAACCAAAATCAGGACCAAAAACAATATTAGGCTAATAATGATTTTATATATATATATGTGTGAAATTATTCATGCAGTCATTACTGATGTGGATTTATTAGGATATTTCATTTTCACACCGCAAATCAAGAGAAATATTCTGAATTAGTCATTGGAACTAATAATAATCCTTTTTTGAAGTGTACTTATTCCACTTGCTCCTGTCAGGAGCATAGGGCTTCGGCAACCGCCTTCCACCGGACTGTTTTGGGCGATTCTTTTCAGTTGGGTCCATGTCGTTCCAGCTGCCTTCATTTCAGCCTCTGTACATCTCCTCCATGTCTGCCTTGGTCTGCCCACTGTTCTTTTTCTCTGTGCTTTCCATTCCACTTTTGCAGTGCACCTTCAAGGTTTTTTTTCCTGACACAGACCCTATTTTCTGTTGAAGACTTTTGACAAAACAAAAACATAACCTTAATGAATCCATCATGTGTCCCAGGCTCCAGATGTGAGCCGTTTGATACCAGTGTATATGAGCTTCTGCCTGATATTACAACACAGTGCATTTTAACAGGCTCCTTTTATTGTTTGTCCTAACTTTTCTAACAGCAGACACTATAAGCCAGACTTTGGTTCACATAAATGCCTTCTATTAACGTTAAAAATCTGTCTAGAGCTCGAAAAACACCAAACCAGCTCAGCTCTGTCCTTTATCAGCTTACCACCAGAGTTCTCTGGGTGCTTATAAATCCAGTGAATATTGTTCATTGTGACTTTTCTGTCTTACCAAACAAGAATAACAAGAAAAGGGGCCGATAATTACAGAATTTACTGCAGTTGAGAACTTCAGCCCAAACTTTCTGTTCCCATTAATAGAAAATATGGTGATTAGTTCTGCATATTCCCAAATAGATGATGATATAAGTTATTCATAAAAGAGAAAACAAGAATTGCTGTTGTCTGTCCATTTGCTTTTGCTGCATAGATGCGAGGCAGTACACAGAATCCACAAATACTAAGAGCCAAGAATCTCTTACAGTTACTCTCATTTGTATCATGTAGGGTTTAGGCCTGGTTTAGTCCTGGTTTTATTTTTGAACACAACAACAGTATGAGCTCAGACAGGATTTAAAAACCAGTTGCTGGGCAAACTTTTACCCACTGCATTGCAAGAATTAGGGTCTGTCAGCAAAGGACTTGAAGGTAACTCTTCCCTGTGCCTCACAAAACTGTCGCAGAGCTAAAAATAAGACATCAGACTGCTGAAAAACTAGTGTGAACTTAAAGTGACTCTCCTTTTCCAAATGGCAAAAGTGGGTTTTCCTAGGAAGCGGGGGATTTCATACACTAACCCTTGCATCGATTCAGTTGAAGCTCTGGCAGGAGGCGGTGGGCGTAGGGAGTAGAGCACCCTTTGATCAAACAGTGGTCATGACTTCTTCAAGGAGCGGCGATCTCCCACTCAAGTCTGAAGGAACAGTAGGCCGCTCCCACAAGGGATTATGTCTTAGTATGTCAATTATAGTATGGACGCAGTAGAGCTACTCAGGGGGACTGTCTGCCAGTCTGAGCGGGCTTCTCGTCCTCCTGCTCCTTAAATAGACAGGTTTGTTGTGTTTGTGCCACAAAGCTGTATTGCATTGGGAGAATACAGAACTTCCAGTGATGTGGAGCATTTCAAGCCACTCACTTATAGCCTAGTTTTGAATATACTTAAATGTTCAACAAGTCGCCCAAAGAGAATTATGTCTGCGGTATTGTAGGGCTGAAGAAGTACAATATTACTTGAAAGTTAAATTAAGCAGAAATAAATCCTTTATTTACCAGTTACAATGGCTTCAAAATCGGTCAACAAAATTGTGAGTAAAAGTTTACTTTTATAGTTATTTAGGAATGATTTAAACTGTGCAAATCTATGTCAGATTAACTATATAACTATATTGTTATATTGATATATTTAGATTTTTACAGTATGGACATTGTGTTTGCAGATATTGCAATAACAATAAATTAGAAATATATTGTGCAGCATTTGTATAGCCTTGTGAATGACACAGAATCAATTGTTGGTATTGGACCTCAGATGGAGGACTGCCAAAATGGTGTGGAAGGTGCATCCACAAGTAATATTCCTCTCATGTTTATGTTTCCATAGGCAAATGTGAACAGAAATGTTTTAAGTAAGTAATTACACCATGTTCAGGCAACAATCTTTAAAACATTTCCACCTACAGGTTCAGCTCAGTGAAATATGCCAACTCACTGTACATTTGGAGTTGATCCAGGGGCAGATTAAAAACTGAAATGAAGATCTTTTTTCCTCCTGCTCTTCGAGTAAACACACTAATCCACACTTTGCTGCTTGTTACTCAGGCTCTTAATTAAAATGCAAGCACTTCTCCTTCAGGCGGTTACCAATACTTGATGCGCTGGATTACCGGCGGTGAAGTCGGACATAATTTGTTTTTAATAAAACATGGGAGGGATTAAGTTGATAGAGTTTACTGAGATCTGGCTGCGAGGAGCTGTAAATGCAGAGCACAAACAAGCCCACAAATGCTTTGGCATCTTTAATAAGCATTTAATTGCTCTTAATATAGAACAAATGATTGTAATAACAGGGATTCCTTACAGAAATGCAGCCATTGTAAACAGAATAGGCTCATGCTAATGGTAGGCTTACCTGAATATTTGCATTTGTTTAGCCCGATTCCTCTGAAATGGTTGTTTTTAATGTTTGGAGAAAACAGTATTAATTGTAGCCTTAATGAGGACTTTTATGGGTTGCCAGATAGGGAGCACATAAACCCACAGTGTCATCACTAATTCAACATGGCAGGCCTGCAGAACACCATCTGCTGCCCAAGAAACTGTTAATAAAGCCACAATTATCTTTTTGTAAGCACTTTATTCAGAATAAAATTTGCAAATTAATTAGCTTCAAGTCCAGTTCTTTGGAAAAGGCTTGTGGAGGAAGTGGAACAGGCAGAACCACCAGAAGCTACAGCATGCATTTGATTCAAGAGCAACCAAACAAACCCGTGGCGTTAATGATAATTCTAGGTTTCACTGGTGATGATTTGAAACACAGCCTTTGTTTCACTTTTTAATTGTGTTTCACAAGCACTTACACACATTCTGTAATGAGCCGGCACATTTATACCCCTCCCTTCTCTCATCACAACAAAGAAAAAAAAGATAAAGCAGGCTGTAATTGTGGTGTGTAAACAGCTGGCTATCAAAACAGAGCAGGAAAATACGATTCACCCTGAAAAGTTGAAGCCCATAGATGTGGATCAATACTAGGCTGAGAAAGCACTTATCTAGGCTGTTTATATTGTTGTTCTCATCAAGGATTCTTCCCTAATTAAGGCCCTCCTCCCTTCCATCCAACCCCCTTTCCAGTGCCACCTTTCCTAGCTTATTGTCAACAGTAATGCACAGAATACAGGCGAGATAATTTGGTTAATCCCCTTAGCCTAAGACCTTGAGGAAGTTTAATGTACAGTGATTGCTTTTATTCCCCACACCGGTAATCAATACAGCCTATATTGCATGCACAATATATCACAAATTTGATTTTATTGCAATATTAGTATCAACGCCTTATGTCCCACGGAGGACAAAGAGGATTAAGCTAGCTAAGTAATATCAGTATCACAAAAACTAAATGTATTAAACACATGGTTTAGTCCGTGATGTTTTGATTTACACCCACACAGTTATCACATATTGCATGTTTTTTTAATTATCTTACACCTAACGCTTCATTTCATTTTTTAAGAAAGCTCTTGTAGGTTTTGCTGGTCTTTTATAAGAAGGAAAGGTACTTCAAAGTCCACACTATATGTCACACTATGAATGGTGCCTGGGAGCTTATAAGGTCCATGCCTCTGAGTTCCCCTCTCTTCCCTGGGCTGTAATTGGCTGAGGATGGGAAATAGTGGTGGAAATGGTGCCTGGAGATGCTGTGGGGGTGAGGGTAGAGGTTGGGTCATTCCTTCAATCTCTGTCTGTGAAGTCCTTATCAGTGACCTCCAGCACCACGATGGCCCCTAACCCCACGATCAACGCACACCACGACCTCTCCATTTTAGCCGACAGACTGACAGCATGAGCAAATAACAGCGATATATAAGGGGGAATAAAAACTGAAGACCCCACAGTTCTTTCTCTTAAAATGAGAATTAAGTTGAGGTTAAAAGGTGAAGTCTTACCAGTGTGTGTAACCATTGAGCGAAAATTGAGAGCTGCTAAATTAGCCATAATAGCAGTTAATGCAACACCATGCAACTTTTGTTGTCGCTTCGTGGTTGGTGAGACCCCAGAAACATCATTTTGATTAACCATATTCAACATAGTATGCCAGAGTTTTTAAAAATACTGTGTTTAAGATCTTTTTAGCTTGTATGCTCAATGTTTTCGAATGCAGGACAGTTACTGATTATGTAATTGTGTATAAGCTTACACATTTTACCACAGTTTTATTTGCTGGCTGCTTTCCATTATGTCCTTACTAGTGGCTTGCATATAGTGAAATCCAATAAGAAGCCCTCGTCGTTTTGGGGAAGGGATGTTTTCTTTTTCCCCTTGATAGTTGATCTTGCACACAAATCTTCACCACAGATAATAATTTCTCTACTAAATAGTGCTGCTATTCATCGCAAAACCAAATCTAGACTAAAAAGACATGTACGTCAGTGATTGTTCCTCCACCGAACCTTCTTCCCCATTGAAGACTAAAGACGAAACAGAAAAGCCTGTTTAATTCAAATGTTAATATTGCTTACCTGAACTTGGCAGGCAGGTTATTGACTCATATGCAAACACTAGGGTAATCACCCCAGTCTCCTGTGAATTTTAATGAAATGTACCCGGCTGCCTGTGCATAACCAGATTTGCAGTAAGCAAGTGCACAAATTAGGCATGCCCATCGCTCAGACGGAGGTACCTCCTAAGTGGCATTTGGAAATTACCTCGATACATTTTATTTGTTCGTGGAGAGGTAATTGACAGTGTGTGTAATAAAATTGCAAGTAGAATCGCTGAATGTGTTTTTAAAGTCAATAATACAAAATGTAATGCCCTGCTGAGCTAGAGTTTGGGAAGACAATTACGATCAATTTGAGTGCTGGGGGCGGCCATTTTGAATCAGCCTCATACAGAAACAATGGGGGCCTCTCGCTCGGCGGGCTCATAAAACAACTTCATCTGTATTTGTGCTTATGGGGAGATTGAGCGTAGAAAAAAAAACAGATGCATGCTGGGTAACAGCCTGACCTACAAACCCATCAAAAACACTGTACACAAAAAATAAAGTCTCACATCCTTTTATATGAAGTGGCTATTACTCATGTGCTAGACCTAGATCTTTGCTTTACAGTTCCCATTTTTTGTGCTTTTTCTTTCAGTGCCTCAGAAGTGACATTTTTAGTTATAAATTGCTTGCATTGTGAATAAATTGGACAATATTTTGCAATGTTAAAATGATTTTGCTAATATTCTATTTCCCTAAACTTAAAATATTAATTGTGCTTTTCATCCATGGCAAAATCATCCATTGGTTGTCTAGCCATAGCTGCCCTGGGGCATACAAAATGTGGTGGCCAATCTGCAATCACCGGAAACACAAGACTATAATCCTAACTGTACATTCAGTGAAGTGTCTTGCCCAAGGACACAATCACAGTATGAACTGGGGTGGAGTGAGAATCAAACTTTCTCTACCCCCTGAGACATTGCCACCCCACAGATAGCAGATGTAGTTGATTTATAAAATACTTATTGACACAGTTTTCTGTCAGAGCCATCAAATGTTTGTGCCACTACAGAATCTCTTTGAGAACATTCTCCCCGTTTCTAAACCACCGCCTCCATCCGATCGCAAAATGTTCCCTTTTTACAGCACATTTCAGCCCTCTACTTCCCTCCTGTCACCAGTCTTTGTACAGGAGCTTTCTTCTCTCTGTTTTGAGGCGGAGATCTGACCGGTGGAGTGTGTCTTTTGCCACACTTCACGGCCTCAGTGCTGTATTTTGGCTGATGGGTCAGTAGGACAGGCTACAGAACACAGAGCCTTTTTTCACAAGCTGTCTTCAAGTGACCACCGGCTGAGCTGGCACGTCCAAGTTATCGACTCAAAAACAAGTAAAAAAAACGGTCTCTAGCTGTTTCAAGTTTGATTATAATAAAAACCTTCAATAGGGTGTTTTTAAGGTAAATAATGTATAAGTTGGTATTACTACGATCTCTCTGGGTGGAGTCTGCATGTCCTCCCAGCGTTACTGCGAGTTCTCTCCGGGTTCTCCAGTTTCCTCCCATCGGCCAAAGACATGCATTCAGGAAAATAGGTCAAATTGTCTAGATTGTCCCTAGTGAAAGAATGTAAATGGTTGCCTGTATGTGCATGTCTCAGTGTCAGCCCTGCAACTAACTGGTCATTGTGGACTGGATGTACCCCGCCTAAGGCCCATAGTTGCTGAGATAGATGAATGAAGCAAATTCCATTCACCCCAAAGGCTCAAAAAGAAAAACAACAAAAATACCCGTGTGCATTTGTTGCCTTTATCTGATTATAAAGAGACTACTCAACTAAAAGTGTCCTGTATCAGGCCGGTCAGACGACATGATCAGATTGCAGCTTGTCTGAAGCTTTGAGAGCTAAAGTGAACGGAGACAGCACCATTGTGTTTTCCTCATTAGACACTATCGGGTGGCATCGGCTGAGAGAGCAGGCTATGGCCATAATAACCTCAATTTAGCCTGTTGCAGTATGCATGCACTGAGATCCTTGAGGTTTTTTGTGTTAGCTTTTTTACATTTTTATTTATCAATGCAGTTCAGGGACCATTATCAAGTCAGCTACAATATTTCCATCAAACGTATATGTATTGGGTTAAATAGTTCAAAGATTTGTCTGTGAAATCCTGCTTAGACCTTATTTTAGCACGGGTTTTGTCCTGGTTATTCTGGGTTTGGTCCTGTTTAATCCTGGTTTAAGATTTTGTATTAAAAAATGAACCTAAGATCTAAATCTTGGATTAGTCCTGTTTGGTTCTGGTTTAGCTCGGGTTAAGTCCGGGTTTAGTCTTAGTTTAGTTCTGTTTAGTCCTGGTCTAGTTCTGGTTTGCTAAATTAGCTAAGATGATACAGCCGTTCCCTTATATACTGGTCAGAGATTTTAAGGATTTGTCTCATGTTCAGTTTCCATTGTCCCCAGTAAATTGTGTGACTTCACTGCCCTGGTCACTACTGCTCGGTTTGTCTGATGCAGAATACAGTTTATAGTAGATGCCATGATTACTCTGTGGCATGCTATCATCTGTTTGCATCAGTGAGGGCAATCTGATGTTTGTGTACCAGACAACAAATATAAATGCTGATGAGCTCAAACAACATATGGGCTTGTGCTGGAAACGTTATGCGAAAGTGCATTTGGCTTCCAAGAATTGAAGCTTGCTTATAGCAGTTTTTGACATTAGAGTAACAGTATCATGGATCAAATAATGTACTACTCTCTCTGGCCGTTTTATTAGGTAGACTTATTTAGCTGCTTGTGAACTTAACTAGCTATTACAATGCATTTAGTCACGCACACGTCAAGACGGACCTTGCTAAGTTGAAACCACAGAACAAAAGTAAATGTGATTTAGGTGACTAGTCTCAGGGTCATTGTTAAAAGAATTTAGGACAGTATAGTAAAGGTAGGATAAGAGTGAATGAGTCTCAGTTAAAGACAGAAGTGAGCAGGAACAGACGATATGTGTGAAAGAACTAGTTCAGTGATAAACAAAGAGAAACAGGGGAGAGAGAGGGCCATACAGAGGCTGGATTTGTGGACTTGTATCTTGCGGGTACACTTGTTTGTCCTAGGACAGAGTTATTACTCAGCCATGTGTGGTAAACACTAACTGCTTTATGAAAGCCAGAGGCAGGCCGCACCAAGTGCAGTAAAAGTGAAGTGCTTTTGTTGTCTTATGGCATGTTTTACTGCATATCCATATTGAGATATTGATGGTGCATGGCATCCTTTTCATTTAGAGGACTTTTTTAAAAGCCCTTCTGAGATATAGGACTCTCAGGAGAGCTGTGTTTTGTAAAGTTTTATGTTTCTTCAGTCCCTGAATTGGCAGTGTGCAGTAAAGTGAACAGAGCATGTCGCATCAATGTCATCATGTGGGACGTCCCACTGCAGCCGTTCTTAATGAAAAAGGGACTGAGCCCCTCATGGCTTATATTTAGAAACATGATAAGGTACAGTGTAGGGCTGTACATAAGAACATGTCAACCACAAATATGCCCCAGGACTCCTCCAGGTGTGTTTAAGTCAGCTGTGATTAAATAAAGCCTAATGCATCTCTCTGAAGAGCGTCCTGAGAGCTGGACGTGGGCCACGCTGTTACCACTGTCCCGACAGATGCCAGGGGCAAACGCCAGGGAGGGGACTAATTACCGGACAGCTGCCCAGCAGACCCTCACCTGCCCTGGGGAGGACTATCCATCTCACACTCCCTGTCTCCAGTCCTGGACCTGAGACCTGGCACCATCATTGGCCCTCCCACCACTCTGGATCACAGTGGACTGGCACTTGGGAATTCAAGAGGATTTGAAGACTGTAGTCAGTTTAGGTCTTACAAAGAACTAACATACATGCATGCATTCAATTTGATGGGAAATGGTCTGGAAAATTGTATATTTTTGGCTACAAATAGAGCTCTGTAGTATCAGTGGTAAAGCTAAAGCAGCATGATGTCATTCAGTGGTTTAATATGATTAAAAATGGCATCAATCACAATATGTTCCCAAATGTCTTCAGGCACAATTAGAGCTTCCGTAAATCTTAAATCTTTTGCAGGTATAAATGTTTCATAGTTTGGCACCACAGTCGACTAATAATATCTCAATTGATGCTTTGAGCCCACTGTCCTTCACCCCTCGAGGAGACGGCTACGAAAGGTATTTATAAGAAAATTGAGGTCAGTCCTGAGAGGAGGGTTGGCTGTAGGCCCAAAAAATAGTGTTGTAGAGGCGGAGGCAGACTCATTTTGTTCAGAATTGAGGAGCTATAGTGAGCAGACTGCATGCTCATCTCGCTGTTGGCATAAGGCTGAGAGCAAGAGCTAAAAAGGTTGAAACTATGCACAGAGAAAAGCATTTGGCTCGGGTGAAGAAAAAGTGCAATGCAATAATTAGGAGGCACAATAAAAATGATTAGATTTGCTTTTGACATTCCCGTGGCCAGTAAGTTGCGTTTAATTGCAATCACAAATTCTAAATGCCACTTTTATGTGCCGTGGCTATAAGCTGTTTAAAGTTCAATAGCTATACTCTTTAAATCTCTTCCCCATTTGTGCTGGGAGGCAACACGAGAGAATAGCAACACAAAATGGGACAAAGCGCTAGACATATGGCAGCAGAATATTAGGGAAAAACTGTGTAAAATTGAGGATTGAAAGAAAAAAATATTTACGTGTGCTTTATGATACAGTAACATCAACGAAATGTTTGAAAATTCTGGATTTAGATTAGCTAAACTAGGACTATATCTGGACCAAACCTGAACTAAACCAAGACTTAACTTAGGATTGAAAAACTATCCATCCATCCATTTTCTTCCGCTTGTCCGAAACCGGGCCGCAGAGGCAGCAGTCTAAGCAGGGAACTCCGGCCTTCGATCCACATTGCATCAGCCCTTTTTTTTTTTTAGGGTACCTCCCGCAGGTGGTGGGTCCACGGGAGGGCCTGACAGTGCGTGCTTGGGTGGGGACTCGAACCACCGACCTTCTGGTTGAAGGGCGAGGATCTACCCACTGCACCACCGCTGTGGCAGAAAAACTATCAATTTTGTTAAATTTCTGGATTGGGGATTTTTGAAGTGTATATTTCAGTCAGTTGAAATAGTTTAGATTGTTGGATGAAACTGGTTGTGTTTTAATTTTGTAAAAGCATTAGTTGCAATATAATAGCAGTCCTAGTTAAAATGGTCTCCTAAAAGAGAGCGGACTAGAGACATGGGTGTATGCTAACATTTTAGAAGGACAGTAGGGCTGGCTGGCCTGGGGAGGACCCATGTGGCTCGGCTCGAGGCTAGTTAGCCATTCAGCCACAGCATCTGTTGCAGGCTAATGGATGTTATAACCTCATAAACGTCATGAAATTGGACATTATCCCTTAATTAAAAGAACAGAGATGCATTACAATGATTAGAGTGGTACTCCAGTGCACTGGCCGTGCGCACCAATAATGTTTCTTGACGAGGTTTAGCTTCAACGCAAGGTGTTGGCTCGGGATGGGGGCATATAAGATTTTTAATGAACCAGTTGGTGTTAGGAGCAAACTTTGAGAGCTTTGGCAGCACATCCATTCTGATTTCAAAAATATACTTCATCCAAGGACACTTAGATACCTATTTATCCACATTGTAAAGTCTGGCAAGATAACACAATCAAATAAATTAGGGAAGCTGATGTGGCAATTATTTAACATTTTTGATAGATAGATTAATATTATTTAAAATGTATTATATTTAAAGTAATTCAAATTTGCAGTTTTTCATAAAAAATGTTGACTTGAATGAGTTACTGCAACAAATGGTCTGTTTTGAGGCAATCTGACACACTTAGATAGTTGAACTAACTTTTTCCATCAGAACTAAGTCATAGTTTTAGTAGTCACTTTTGTGCAGAGAGTTACAAGAACAGCCCAGTGCCTGTAAGTCTTCCTGTATTATTTAGATTTTGAGCAGCTTCAGATGATGATTGGAGTGTCTTCTCAGTGATTATGTGCGTAGTGTTGTTGGCTCAGCAGAAACAGCTGTGCAGTAAAGCAGATATAAAAACAAAGGCTTGACGCTCGTGTTCCTCTGCACCTGGGCCATCAGTGCCCAATAAAGACCAGCAGCCAATCAATCTCCTCTTCTTCTCCGCAATAGAACTTAATGAAACAGTGGAGTCTACACAAAATAACCTGCACACAAAACTATGGGACTTATTAACCCATGTGGAGGACACTTTATTTGGTAGACCTTGTACATAATAAAGTGGCATCTGGTGTGGTTATTTGCTGCTGCTTCTTGTAACTTTCTGTTATCTCTGACCTCTGGCATCCACATTGCATATTTGCCCATTTTACTGCAGCTCACTGGATCTCTTTTTTAAACCATTATATGTAAATACTAGAACGATTGTATGTAAAAAATCCCACTAGATGATATATCTTAGCAATTTCTTAATTTTTTTTTTTCTTCAAATGGTTTGTCTTATACATTTTGTGCATGACTAAATCTATTGGCTTGATGCAAAGTGATTTTAGCTCAAATGCAGATAAATAGGTCTACCTAATGAAGGGGCCAGTAAGGTTTGAAATGTATTAACCCATGTGCTAGCCTTTAGTTTTACCGTTAAAATTCTTGAAGCACCTCTTTGCCTCTACGTAAAGGTCATGGGAGGCCTGCTCTGACACATCTGTCATGGCATGTCATGTGACCGCTCAGAGAAAATGTCACATAGCTGTTGTGTGTTGTGCAGGTGGAGCCCTCTTTGGTCTATCCTGTGTGTTGTATAGGATCAGAATATGAGCCAAATCATGCAGAATATTGGTTCAACCTTTTAGATGAGATGATTGTGTTTGGTTTGTTTGCCAAATTTGACACATTCTTTAAGATTTGAGCTTTTATTAATAGTTTGCTTTAGAATATTGGTGTCAAATTTATACCAGTCAGTACATGATTGTCATTTTTAAAGCCAGACATACCTCAATGCATGAGTTTGTGGACGCGGCAGAGAGAAGATGTGACCAAACACTTTCTTTTCAAGTTCTCGGTGAAAGATTATTTGGGCTGGCCGCCATACGGTATGTCATCTGAAATATTGGAAACACTGCTGTGACTTTGAATGTTCCCATTTTGTGTTATCTTCTCAATGCAACACCACACATAGATTATTGGAAATCACAAAAAAAAAACACTGGCACTGTATCTCTGTATTGCACTCATTTAGCCTGAACCAATTACATGCCAACATTCACCAGACATGTCACTGATATTGCACGAACCACGCAACAGCAACCTCCTCCTGCATGGCTCTACGTGAATCCATGTGAAAAGTAATTGTGCATTTCTCATCTAAGTATTAGGCATTCTGTCTTCTCTATGATCTATCCAGAGACAGACACAATAATGTAACACCCAGGGAGGCCTGATAAAGAGTCTATTTTTGCTCAAAGCTCCTTCTTCCTGAATGAAAATGAATGAAGGCGTGTTGCGGTGGTAATGTATCAACATAAAATATTGAAATAGCCCAACCAAGGGCAAACTGCATGTAATTGGAACTGTGTGCATGCTCAGAACAAGGAATCAGTGTCTGTGTGAGATTTGGGATTTCACTTTTGCTGGAATTAATTGACTTTAGAAATCATCAGTGTTTGTTTTCTACTGACCAATCGTTTAACATTGACATGGAAAACAGAGCTAATGGTAAGTTATAGGATGCCTTTTAACTAGACCGGTCAAAATAGGGACGCCTCTACCAAACACCACCCCCCCACCCCAAAAAGCTGTATTGTGAGATTTGAGACTGCTACCACAGGGGGAAAAGTCTTGATGGTCAGGACAAATAGTAGTCTACTTTTTTAGAGAAGTTGTAAAAATGTACTTGTGTGAATATGTGATTTATAGTGATGATCACACAGTCTAAGTGTAATAGTGTTTGGAATGGTCTATTTAAAAATATATCTTTTGCCGACAGGTCGATTCATTATATTGGGATTACAGAGTATATTGGAGAGATTTAGGCAAAGCTTTTAAGGTATCATCGGAAGCAAAAACATCATTATTAGAGCCTATACACACCAATGGCTTGTCATCTTTACAAGCAATTTTCTCCCAATCTTTCGTCCTCAGTATGTAGTGAGAATC
Organism: Philypnodon macrostomus; assembly: GCA_036025475.1. Lineage (NCBI taxonomy): Eukaryota > Metazoa > Chordata > Actinopteri > Gobiiformes > Eleotridae > Philypnodon > Philypnodon macrostomus. The sequence continues at coordinate 23,993 of JAVQKC010119756.1, forward strand.
AACACTTATATGTCAGCCTATGTCTTTCCCATGGTTCCTGTGATGTCTGCTTTGTCCTTTTCGTGGTCACCCTCTCTGGAGTCCCCCACACCTGGCAGCACCATTAATCTTGTGAAGCAGCTGTGCCCCTGAACCCGTCTCTCTTTGTATAAGGGAGATGGGAAGTCATTTTTAGTCATTATCTTCCCTCTGGCATATGCTCATTCCACTTATCGCACTTAACCCGCTCTTCGACGTTCACACCCGACCACTGCTCCACCTTGTGCAGCTGACGAGTGGACGCCAAGATGTCCAGGTAAACTTGAGTGGTACTGCCATTGAAAGTTGTGAAGGTGTTTGTCTGAGTGTTACTTTTACTTTAGTCCCTCCCCTGACCTCTACAGACTACAGACAACATACTTTTCATTGAACAGGGTCAGATAGTCAATTTCAGGCATATTTTATTTTTCAATTGTTATTATATTATTATTATATGTTCTATTAAGTAGCTAGGTTCTAAATAAAAAGTATTTACATATTACATTATAACATGGTAGAAAGCGAGTTAGCATAATAGGGCCACCTGTCTTTTGACATCTAGACCCAACCCTCTTGACTGTTATTGCCATTGAAATAGCCAACGTTTTGATGGGGTTTGTGTAAATTGTTATGTCAGATGGAGATAGCAGTCCTCCGGGGGGCAGCAGGCCTTTAAAAAGCTGAAGGATGCGGGACAGCTGAGGGACCAGGGCTCGGGTCAAACGCTTTGGAAGTTGTCAGCCTGTCCTCTAAATAGTTTGACAAAGGGACAAACACTTGAAGGCTAAAGAGGCCATGTTGTCAGACCATGTCTTTGATGTGTCTCTGGGCTGGCCGCGTGCTAACCGCTAATTAACTGCTGACACTAAGAACCAGGAAATGCAGTGTCTGAACTTGTACAAAGACTTAAAAGAGGCTTGGGAAGAAGCATGATTAAAACAGAGTGGCTGGAGTTGCCCTTTTGGCAGCTCCACATTTTGTACATATTTTGAAAGCTTTACAAATAAATCCAATGTTAATGTAGATTATCCAAGGATCATTAATGTGTATGTTAGCCTAATATGGAAAAATGTTTGCCCCCAAATCACTTAACAGTAACCAGTGTTCATAGTTGAGGTAGTAACAGAATAACAATACAAATACAATACACACAATAATATCAAAATTGTGTATTTTTAAGGATTTAATGTTGGGGTGTACAGTATATTGAACATGTATTATCCTAATATGGGCAAATGAAAAATGCAATAATGTATGTTTATACTAAAAACAATCCAATAATAAAACCCACAATATTTCTTGACACTCCTCACTTACCAGTCCGTTTAAAATTGTAAATAAATAAAAACATACCCAAATATGACCAGTAATATCATGCAGCCCTAATACAATCACTCACCATTTCTACATTTAAGAAACTTTCTGGAGTTAAAAGTATTCAAACACAGAAATTGGATATCAAATTTATCTGTCAGAATTACTTTTAAACCACACTTAAACAGATCTGGATATGGTCTGATGAGTTCCTTTTCTGTCTGTCTTCAGCGAGTCGTCAGGCCTGTTGCACTTGGAGAGAAAGCCTAAGTGTCCTTGGGTGAAGGGGGTTCCTGAGGAGCTAATGGTTAGAGAGCTATGACTAATGGGGTAAAAGCGTGACAAAATAAGACAAATGGTTTGGACCAACTTCATTACCAAAGTGACAGCCTGACGTTGCCTCTGTATAATATGGTATTTTTCATCTGGGACTCATTTGGCAAAGGAATAGAGCAATAAGCAAAGCAAAGAACAAACTTTCATGACTAACAGTAAAATCGTATTGTGACATACTCCATTGTATTCAAAGCTTTTTACAATTGCATTATCATAACTGCAATATCCATTCACTACACTGACAAACAATGGTGGTGGTATAATACCTCTGTAGCTCTGTAGCCACAGCTGCCCTGATGCCAGCCTACACAAACTCTGATGTTGCTGTAGAGACAAGGGGAGGGACTTAAGTAAAACTTGACCACTCAAGTGTTTTTTAAAATGTTCTAACAATGTCATTTTATTTATTTTTTTCATTTACTTTATACATGGCCTTCACTACTACAGCCAAAGCCAACAATGGAGAAAACAAAATCATCTCCAGTCTATATTTTATATCTAGTGACTTATTTGGCAAAAACAGTATGGCAACAAGCATAAGGGACTTTTATAACACCAAAGAACCAATGATTTTTCAGTCCTGGCTAAGCTGCCGAAACAACTGGAGGAACCTGGATTTGTTTTTTTGTTTTTTTTAAGGCGTTTGCTTTGAAAAACAGGTAGCTAGTGGATTCTGAGTCAAGATACAGTATTCTGATGCACTGGTGAGTTTTTTTTTTTCTAACATCAAAATACAAGGCAGATTGGCACCTACAGGCTAGTGCTGGCAGACTGTTTACTCCAACCAACCTCGCTTTTTTCTATTATACATCTGTGGCTTAGTTTTCAATGGAACGGGAATGCAGCATGGAAAGACTTCTAATGCCGTATTGAGCGAAACAGGACTAAGAAATGAGGATGGTGTCATGGCCGTATATACAAAATTTTAGAAATACTGGAGGTTGAAGAGGAGTTTTTTGGGACATTTGAGATTGTCTTTGGTCATTTTAGACAAAGCTAACCTGAATCATGTTTAGACCCCATTTAAACCTGGGATAGACCTGGTTTTACCCTAGTTTAGTCCTAATTAAGAACTGCTCTAGACCTTTTTTGTCCTGGTTGTCTTGGTTTGTCTCTTGTTTAGCCCTGTTTTGTTAGGCGTAGTTTAGTCATGGTTTGTGTTAAACCTGGTTTAGTCCTAGTTTTGCCAGGACCTGGTTTTGCCATTGCTGGTTTACCCTGGTTTTCTCCTGGTTTAGTTCTGGTTTAACCCTTGTAGCATTGTGAGTTTATTTTTCTTTGTTTTGTGTTTGTTTTGAATATGTTGAATTTTCAAAGAATTGCCAAAAATAGTATAGCTCCTGTCTGGGTGGTGGTGATTAGATTACATATGTTGATAAATATTCACAAATACACTTCACTCTGCAACATGAGATGGCTTGCATGGGAATTCTGAATCTAAATTTGGATGTTTTTTGAGATGCCAAAGCCTCTCAGGCCACATTTCTCTTCGGAGCTTAGTGCTAAATAAAGCTTCATCTGCTCAATATCAGACAGTTAATTTTTCATGAAAGAAAAGGTCATATGGTCCAGTGTAATCTCAAGTCTCAGCCTCTGTGTATCTCCTGCTCACAACATCCATTATTCAACAGATACTTGTGAGTCCCTCCACACGAATATGGAGCTTTTCCCAGTACCATTTTCCTCGGAATTACGCAAATTCCAAAATATTACAAAACCTGGACTAAATTATTCACTATTTGTTTTGTCTTTCTGTGACTGAAGGCAGAAAAATCTGTTGTTTTTGTGAAAACTTGTGAAACACTTGACAGACAAGGGAAAAAAGATTAGCGCAGTGTGTGCTGAATGTTTCGAGGTCTAATTTAGTCTTGTCTGTATTTGCATAACATTGAATTTTGCATTTGTTTGAAGTGCGTCTGTTGGAACATTGTTTTCTTCCTTGCACAGACGTTGAGGTCAACATCAGCTATCGGGGTAATTTATTTTCTACAAAGTTATGGCAAAGAAAGTCCAATATTTTTACTTAAAAATATACCAACTATAGGACTAAAAATTTCAGAATTCTCTGATACAAAACCTGAAAAATACATTGCTGATGAAACAGCTGAATAGTCACTTCAAAAGTCCACCTGTACACATTTAAGGACAAGTAAGTTGGGCTGCACAATATATCGCAAAATTACCATTATCGCAATAACCGTATCGCAAGAATCTGCAATATATCGCAATAATGACATGGTCTTAAATCTGACAGTTTAAAGCATTTTCAATCATAAAAAATGTGTTGAAACTATATAATATAATAGATTTCTTTATATTTGTCCTATTTTGGCTTTGTTTCCCAATTTAGTCGAGTAGTTATGAAAATACAGGAATTCAAAATATCGCAATAATATTGATATGGCAATAATCAACAGTTATCGAATATTGAATGTTTTTCCCATATCGTGCAGCCCTACAAGTCTTTCCACAAGTTCTTTCCACCATTTTATTTGTGGTTGTAGGCTGCTTGCATCTTTCTGTCTCTCCACTCCCTTTACAAGCTTGTACCTGCTTGAATATATTTTACCACCAGTCCTCAATGCTGGTTGTGATGAGACAGCATTTCAGGCCGGTGTTCATATGTTATGCCTGATTGGTGTACACAATATAATGGGTATATTACAGCAACACTAATAAACACTACTATATACAGTATTTACAGCCTATACATATAAAGTAAATACATCTCAGAAATGATTAACCACCGTTCACCTAAATGGATCTAAATACATTGTTCTACACCATCCATGTTGTATCCCGTTTATGCCTGTACCTGAAACTAGTCTGTCTTCTGTAGTCTATCTCTCTGGCTCATTCTTGTGTAAACGCTGTTGGGCCTAGAGTTACTGCATGCTGAGTAAAAGCAAAGCAGTCATTGCCTTTTCTGAGGGGGAGAATCCATCAAATAGCCAGGTAGGGGAATAGAAAGTTAGACCAGCTGTACTCTTCTGGGCAGATCTGGTTTGGTTTTTAGTTCAGCTGTGTTAATTTTACTCCATAAGCTGCAAGCTCACTTTAAATATGTATAATATGTAGGATGTGGACTGACCAGAAGGTTGGCTGTTAGATTCCACTTCCATATCGCCATTGTCTCCTCGGGCAAGACACTTTATATATTAATGTGTTGGTGAAGAGGCAACTGAGGTCGTATGCACAGGATTGCTGCAACATCTCGGTCAGTCTGTCCTCCGAAAGCCGTGGCTATAAAAGGTAGCTTACCACAAACTGTGTGGAAACTGTGGGGTGAATTAATAATGCATTCAGTTGTTCCTTATAAGTCATGGAAATGTAATATCAAGGTGGGTTTCTTTATCCCCCTCATTAACCAACCTTTTTGTGTTCTACTCCTCAGAAATGGAGTAACCATCTGACAAACCATGTAGCAAACACCAGCAGCCAAGTATCAGTCTATAATAAATTACTGTCATCGTCAAACCCTGAACTAGACAGCAGTTTCTCTGATGCCTCTGCTCACTCCACAGAAAGTTGTGTCCACTCTTGCTCACTTTTCTCCACAAATTATTATTTTTTTCCCAGCCCGGAGCAGCATGCTGAGAGACATCCACAAAGATTTATGAATTTAAGCTTGAACCTAGCCTCCCGCTCCTCATCTCGGGGTCATCCTCCCTGCTGCTCCAGCCAAGTGCAGTCTGGACTTTAGCCTGGGCCAAAACAAGACGGGTCAGTAGGCACACACCCTCGGTGGGCTGCGATGCAAGCTGAGAATGGATCCTTTGAACGGAAAAGCACCAAGGACTGGCTGAGTAGTTTTGTGAGTAGTGAACAGTTTTTCAGAAAGCATGAAGATGATGAAGGTTCCCAGATGGACCTTAGAAGAACAGGAGATTCAACTGCACCACCACTTGCACCACTGCAGACCACTGCTTCTGTCTGACTTATACAGAAATACAAGTTAAACTGATGCATGAACAATGCATTTCTTGATTATGCTATGTACCTATTCCATGAGACACACAAATGTGGACTCATCAGTATCGCATTAAGTTACTCCACACAACCTCTTTGGCCACAGCTGCCCTGGGGGTGGACTGACTGAGATGTGGCTGACATCCCACACCCTTGGGAAGGGACTGAACCACCAACTTGCTCAACATCACTGATATCTCTAGTTTAAACTAAGCTTAGAAATAAATCATTAAAAAGTATTTCTTTCTAAACTAAAGATGTATTGTATTTTTTGTAAGTCATACAAATCAGAAGAAAAAAATGCCTTTCTTCGAATGCATATGGCATAAAAACAATCTGTAAATAAAAGCTAACTGGGTGATATGCAATTCATCATTATCTATAATAAAGAGACAAAAGACAGACGCGTCGATCCAGGAGGTACTTGAGGTCTTCAGTGTGTGTTATTCACTGGTTAAAGAGGTCTTCTGAGCAGGCCTAACCTCATCTGGATTGTGTGAGCCTAGCCACTTAAGTGCTTTTTAATCACTATCCCCTGGTGCAGCAGCCGAATGTGCTTCCTTTCAAACTCAGGCCTTTAGCCTGCCCCAGTGAACACAAGTAGCACTGTGGACCGAGACCGAGGTGAAGAAACAAAAAGAGTCACACAAAGAAAATGGGGAATGGTGCGTGCTTTTTTGGGGGAACTTTTGCAATACAGTTTTGACTAATGTATAATGTATCCCTGCAATCATGCAGTTATAATACTAAAGTACAACACTGTGCATATGGTTTACACAAGTGTTAAAAATGCAGTAAATTGTGCTTTCAAAATGATGTATTAAATTGCTAACTAATCAGAAATTGGAACGACCAGCTGGATTGAGGATTTCACACAAAGAAATGGTGGATGCTTTTTGGCAGCTTTTGCAACCGTAGTTTTTCCTTGTATATTAATATGCCCCTATTACAATGTTACATCCTGTATTCTGAATACAATATTGAAGAAGTACAGTAATGCAAAGTGAGTAAGAAAGCATTCATTTTTTGTTTCTGTCTCTTCATGCCGTCTGGGATTAGCATGAAGAAACAAAGATGTGAGCAGCCTACACCCAACAATGAAATGTTGGTGTCTAACTTCTGAACATGTGCACAGTGCTGTAGGCATATCACAGCTAAAACAAATTGTACAGTATTACATCGTTTATATCATTTATCAAGCCACATGGGGTTATTTATTTTCATGCAATGTTCCAGAGGTGCAAAGGTGTTTGTTGCCGTTGATACACTATTCATTTGTTCATAATTCACTTCCCTTTCTCCAATTACGACCCGTTTGCTCTATGGGACTGTACGCAGTTGCAAAATGAATAAACTAGATCATAGCATATCTCAATTCATTTGCAAGATATTAAGTTTGCTCTAGACGCTCCCCGTGTATCTAAAAGCAGTATTATAAAATAGAAATAACAGGCTGTGAGACAAACAGTGTGCGTACAGACACATTTCACACCAAAGGGAATACAAATTAACCTGGGATGCCTTTTGCAATTAAGACTAATTTCAATAACGTTCAACATTTCATATCAGTGTGTGCATGACTGCGTGTCCCCATTAGCCTAATCAAGCGACAACACATGTTTTTCACTGCATGATAATGGCACAACTCCGCCTCCTCTTATGTGTGTATACAGACATTAAAGGCAACACATACGCTGATTCAATTTGGACAATAAACATGTTAAAGGCTGAGGTTCACATTGCATTCAGCTACCCTTAAAAGAGAAAGTGCTTTAGTGAACCAGGAGCATTGTTAGACCTGATATTAAGCTTTAGTCTCCCTAAAAAGTCCCAAATAACAATAAAAAAAACAGTAGTACAGTGCATCAAGACTAAAACAGGCATTAACCAAGTCTAAACCAGGACTAACCAAGATTTAAACCAGAGTTGAACACTAGAAATAAATTAGGTCTAAACAAGGAACAAAACAGGACTAAACCAGGGCTCAACAAAGTATAAACTAGGTCTAAACCAGGACTTAACAAGGTCTAAAGAAGTATGAAGTAGGTCGAAACCAGGTCATACCAGGAAACAACCAGGTATAATCTAGATCTGAAACGGGGCTAAATCAAACTAAACCATGTCTAAATAAAAAATGTATCTCATCTTTTATATAGTATATACATAATTGTCACCTGTACACCATTTGACCTACTATAGATCAAAATGCAAACATGATTATGCAAACCTTGTGTACTGTAGAATCACTCACTATTCACCCTCACAGCACCGTTATATATATTAGATAGATATAATTAGATACATGAAGTGACGTCGCTATGGAGAGTTTCCTCAAATGAATATTCATTAGTACTCTGTTGGTAAAACTGGCTGCAATTAGACTTGATGGGCTCCATAAGCATTAATATTGGAGCAGCATCAGCAAAGTGTGGGCCTCTCCAGAGGTTCCCACTCCCAGCTGGGTCGACTAAATTCTTCAATGTCTTTTTAAAGTTAGATGTGTCAAACTTACCAATCATTTACTTAAAGTCTTATTACAGGCATTTTTTAGATTGACAAAACTACACTTATTTGAGGTAATACTAAATCTATATAATGTTTAGAGTGTTTGGTCAACCTAAACTGCACCTAGTGAATGAATGTGAGAGTGAATGATTGTCTACTGTATATGTGTTTTTGTCAGCCTTGCAAACAACCTGTCGAGATGAGCTACCCAATAAAAACTATGCAAATCATTTCAGAGTCCTCTATACAATTAATATAAAACACAGTGTCAGTAAAGGGCTTACTAGCAGGTTTATTCCCCTCACATTGACATGGCACAAGCTCATGCATTTTCTGTTTGTTGACATCAGAATGTGACGCGCAAATGTGAATACTGCCTTTAAATTACCTTAAAATTAGGTATTATACAGTAGAATTTCTACATTGTTTTACTAAGCCTGCAGTGGGCCACATGTGGATCCCAGGGAGGAATTTGCCCCACCTAAGACCCATAGTTGCTAATGTAAGTCCCAGGGCCTTTGACCACCAAAAGTGGAAGAATAATGAATAATTTTGCCACAGATATAAAAAAAAAAAATCACAATATTGCCCAGTGAATTAAATAATAAAAGGTGCAATTTTCCCTCATTTTAGGCCTAAGCTTATGTAAAAGTCAATCTAATGCTAACCCAACATCGTAGATAATAAAAATACTAGCTGTTGACTATGCCTGAGGTTGAGCTAAGTTCATGTATTGATGTCAATTACTGCAACAACCATTAGCTTTATTCTAAGTGGAGTCAATTTTGGTTCATGTCGTGCAGTTTAGCTTCACATTGAGATATGACTCTGGTTAGCAATGCTGCATTTGGGCTAGCGCTGCAGCTAATGGCTCTTAATGCATGAGACAATAAACAGAGCCTTTTACAGTGGCAGCAGGGCCCTCAAATGACACTCACTTAACATTAAGGCCACGCTCGATAAGTGTGTGCGGCCCCATGTGATTACATTAGCAGTGTGTTTACTATGGCTCAATGGGGCGAGGCTGGTATAAAATTTACCTACCGTCAGTGTTTTGTAGAAAAACGGGGAAACAGCTGGTTAACGGGTGACAGATAAAATCTTAGTAATCTCAGTAATATCTCAGCATTAAACGGTTAAACTGTTGTATGCTATAAAAGGCTTGAGTTCATGTACATAAAAATATACAGTCCACCACTGACTGATTATACTTGCGTTAACATGTACACTTGAGAATGCTTAACAAACTGAATGTAGCAAGTATTTGAGCATTTTAAATCACCTCAAACTAGTCTGACCATTCTCATTTGATTTGAAAAAAATTTTGGGCCATTTTTTGAAAGTATTGATTTGATATATCCAGACCAAACCATCTGTCTCCAACGATTACTGTAAATGTATCTATTCTGACGCTGGGTTTAAACTTGCACAGGTGTACCTAATAAAGTGGCTGGTGAATGTATTCCAAAACTGTTTGTTGTGGCTAAAAATACAGCAGCGTAAGCTCTAATGCCCCCCAGTCGAGTGTCCACATGGAGCCTTCACTGACTCGAATCCTAATGTTGCCACAAGGGCCATTTGTCGAAAAGTCTACTGTACAGAGCCTCATGAATGAAACATAACCTGATCCGTCCAGACAGTCAATTGCTGTTCTATTGTATGCCGAGCACAAACCTGAGCAGCCAGGCCTATAAGAAAAAGGATCAACTATGAACAAAAATGATTGGAATATTTCAATCCATAAATAATGACTGACCAAACAAGAGTAAAAACACCAAAGGATAATGGATTATTCGAAGCTGTGTGTAATGCTAACTAAAAACACATGAATGCATGAAGACTTTCCATTTCTTGCCCTCGCCATTCAGTAAAATCCATATAAAAAGGCATTTTTGTGTTTCTAATGAGACACAGGGGTACATCTCAAGACCGTGACTGCTTTTTCTCCAAGAGATGCACAGTGGAGGTGGAGGAAGCTTCATTCACCCTGCAACAACCTCACGTTGACACTGAAGCTGTTTGATTTCATTTAAAAAAAAGTACCATGCCTGATTATGCTTTATTGGGTTACAAGTATAATTTACAGATACAGAATGTGATGACTGAGTAGCCACCTGGTATTACAACAAAGGACGAGGTGTACTTAGGGAACAGGAAACAGAAAGCTTTGTTTATCTTCCAAGTTATCCATCAGTCAAGCTAGCGACGAGTCCCACTTGACTACATTACACAGTAGTCCAACTCTGTGAAATATTCATAGATCTAATATGGCATTGGATTGGAGGCAGTTTTTCCAAAGAGAGGTGCAGTCTTGTGTATTACTTGATTATGAAAATGAAGAGTCAAAAAAACTTCAAAAACAGCGCATGTGAAGTTTCCATTTCAAATACTTTTGACGTGGATGCCGTGGTAACAACGTAAACAGCGTCTGGAGCATGGTACCTGACAGACATTAAAGGGCTGCATGTACACATCACACTTTAACTCTTATCTCCAACAAACAACACATCTGTTCAAAACAACGGCAACATCTGAAAGTGCGCCATTTGAAGAATGCAATCAGAGATGGTTAGGTTGGCGTGACAAGCGAGGCAGCCCTTCATCTCTCTGTGTGCAAAGAGGAGCCATCTTCCGCATGGCGAGAGGCGGCTGTGGCAGCTGTGGATTCACCAGGCCCTGCCTCCAAACAGCACGCCTATATGCTTTGTGAAGTTCACAATTACCAGCGTCCATGTGTGACTGTATGAGGTTTGTTGGGAGTGGCGACAAGTGTCTCAAAGTAATATGTTGAGATGCGGTAGCACTTAAGTAAATTAACCAAGTTATTCTGAGTCAGAATAATAAACAGCTGTAGGATCCATACAAGAAAAGTACATCAATTTGAGATTTACAGTTGAATATAAGATACACTTGGACCATTTGAATTATTTAATTTCAAATTTCCCACCATACACAACAGTTAATGACTCCATATAAACCAATAAGGATTCAAACAAACAATACTATCTCTCCCCTTGGCAGCCACATCAACTTTACGTCATGAGTCCTAAACAACGTAGCTGTTAGCTTTAAAGCTGAAGCATAAAGAGAACATCTAGCACAAAGCAGGAATAATAGAAGTCAACAAATAGAAACTAAACTGAACCTGACTTTAACATCAATAATGCTAATCCACTTACCTAATATGTTCCACTTGTCTGATATTCTCATTTTGGTTTCTGGAAAATTACTAGACTTTAATTCATAACACTAATTGTTTTATCTAGAAGGCCAAAACAGCCTACTTCTGTCATAATATCCAAAGCAATTACAAATGTTCCAATCGTCCTGAATATATTACTAACTTAGGGGCTTGACGTGAGCCAGGATAGCCGAAGACAAATTTCACGCTAGGTTAATGCTGGCCAATTGTATGCCACTTTCAATTAAGTCCTTTTTCTCTTCATAAAAGCTTACAATTGAGCTATTCTGACACATTCTTATTCTAACTAGTCACTGGCTTCATATGTTGATTAACCCCCCCCCCCCCAATTGTGTCACCAAAGGTTAGTCTATTTTGAAAAAAACATGTTGGTGAAATCAAATTTGCGTACATGCTTGCGCTGGCAGAGTGCATGTTTAGCATACAATCAATATTTGGTGTTGGGAACAATAACTTTTCGAGATGCAATTAGCTTAGTGGCACATGGACATGTATGTAAAGTGTTTCGGCATGAATAGACTTTGATTCAGGTTGTCCAGTGCAATTATGCTGGTGAGAGGGAGACTGCTAAGAGAATGGCAATTTTACTCGCTATGGTTATGATTACCTTTAAAGTCCCCATTGATTTCTACCATGACATTATGACTTATCATTTTCACAAGCAATCCCCATGAAGTAGAAGCAGGGTTGTTCATTGGAAAGTCTTGATTTGAGCTGTTTTTTGAGCTCTCCGGGTACATGCTATTCTGATCTCCGCACTCCCAATGCATACATATCTACACGTCTATAGACAAACAGAATTTCCTAGGAATTAGAATCCCATTTTTGGCTCATGTTAAAATTTTTTTTAATACTTTCATAAGACCAAAGCTTCTGAGCAGACAATTCACAGTAGTAAAGCTTTGTGATGTGAAAATAGAGTAGAAAATAGAAATAGAATAGCTGGGAATTTACAGCCTATACAATCAATTTCAAATAAACGGTCCCTTTCAATATCCGAAAATTGTCCGCGGCCCCTTTAATCCTAAATCAAAATACAAAACCTATTTATTATTATTCTTGAAAATATTTGCTATTCATTGCTTGAAGTGATATCTGATTGAAAATGATATAACTGTCTACATATTTTTTATTCATTTCAAGCTGAATTTCTTTTTGAGGACTTGATGTAATGGCTTTGGGGGGCAGGAACTTTGCGGACCCCATAGGGGGCCCTGGACCCCACTTTTTGAGTCACTGCACTAGAGCAAACATTCATTTTCAGTTCAACATTATACAATGAAACAGACAGCCAAAATCCCTGTAGTCAATGAATGTGAGAGTGAATGGTTGTCAGTCTGTCTCTCTGCCTTCATGCAGTGTAATCCATCTAAGGCCAAAAACAGAACTGAATTCAACCTCCCCACAACCCATTTTTGGGGTCCTGGTCCACTGTTTGATAATCCCCTATAGCAATGCTTAAATGGTGCTGACCAACACAATCTCTATTTTTATTTTACCTTTATTTAACCAGGAGGTCCCATTGAAATTAAAAATCTCTTTTTCAAGAGAGACCTGGCCAAGGTAGCAGACAAACCACAGAACAAGTGCATACATATTATAACAATTTACATTTTCATAATAAAATGACAAATACAAAAAAATACATAGTCATAAAAAACATTTCTAGAAAAAAAGCACATGTCTCCATCAGCAATTTTTTTATGGAAGCTTTAAATTCATTTATGGACATTAGTGTTTCTAGTTTAAGCTCTTTCTGTAGATTATTCCATCTCCAAGGTGCTGAGTAGAAGAATGCTATTTTTTTCTATTATTAAGTCACTGTGTTTGTATGTCTCAGTGCTTAGCCTACACCTGGAGTGGATCGCTGACATCTCTGCCAATTGAACCTGAAGAAGACTCTCGAAGCTAAAGACCCTTGATCTATTTCTACTAAAGCTCCAACACCAACCTCCACTGTGATAGAAATAAGTACTTATTTACCATCCACCTGAATCAAACAGTCACCCTTCTATAGTACATACAAGACATAAAAACAGCTAAGCAAACACCTCCCTCTCCATCTCTCTCTAACCCCTTTTCTTTATAATCAAAGTCACTTGCCTCTGTCAGTGTTGCACTTGGGGCGCGATAGCCCACCATCCCTCTAGCAATTACAGTTCTGACAGCTCCACTAAGACACGCTTCCCGGCTATAATTACCCACAGCGTATTTATCCAGAATGGGACTGTGTAAGAGTGTGTGTGTGTGTGCAGATCTAAGAAAGGGGTTGGACTAGTAATAATGATCATTGGGGAACCTGATCATCTAACACTGTGGCATGTTTGTGCTAAATAGAAAAGGGAGATTCCCATTATGTACAGAGTAGGAGGTATGTTTGCAATACGTCTGCATAAGAGATGGCAAAGCTGATGAGTACTATTATCACATCACTAGGTAGGCCTAGTAAAGTGGCCCCTGGTGTGGTCATTTGCTACTGTAGTTCAACTGCGTCATGTTTTGTCATCGTTGGTTATCTGGGCTGATGTTGTTCTACTATTGAAAACCAGATCCTGACCTCTGGCCTCAAAGCATTTTCAACCACTGAACTGCAACTCATTAGATATTTTTGGATACATGCTCTAAATATACCCTAAATAAAGGCGTATACCAAGTCAACCACATCATGATGCATCTTTATTCTGAGGCTTGGTTTGAACTTTGTCTTTGTCTTGTATATATATATATATATATATATATATATATATATATATATATATATGACTAAATCATGTGGCTTGATGCACTAATTAGCTATTTGAGCTAACAAGCAACTCTACCGGATAAAGTGGCCAGTTTGTGCATTTCTTCTAAAAAATCTGCTAGTTTTTCTTTCAAAATATAGCTGGGAGCTGATCAACACAAAAAAGCCTGAAGATGTAGTTGCCGTTGATGAAGACACAAGTCCTGACTGTGCTGATGAGGGTCAAGCACTCTGACTTGAAGCAGGAAATAAAACTGCTAAAAACTGCCTCTTGTGATTGAAATACGTGATGAGATAACGACGGACGAATGCTTCTGGCTAAATGGGAAAGGGTCCATCTGCCCTTCCCCACCGCTGACCCCGGCTGATGAGATCAAAGTTTGGACTGAAGATTTCTTTGGTCCCTCTAAGCAAAAATTTGATTGGCTCAAATTCATTTCAAAGTACAGCTAGAAGAGAAACGTGTCTATTGACTTTGAGTACTGTGCAAATGCTGTATACAATGTTAATAAATGCTGTTAAGTAGCTAGTAAAAAAAAAAAAAAAAAAAATCATAATCTGAATCTATTGCCTTGACTTGATTTAGCTCGACAAACCTGATCTCAGCATCACTGAGTCTGTCGAGGATTAGCACGAAATGACCGAAAGATGTGAGCAGCCTACAACCACTGATGAAGAATATAACTGTCCTTCAAAAATGTATAAAAGTAGAATTTTTTAAGGCAAATTGTGGCATGCCTAGATGTTTAGATTGAAATAAACTAAATAAATTGCATGTTATTGACACCTATTTACCTAATACCCCGTCTTCAACCGCCCTATAACATTTGCACAGTACCGCAAGTATTTCATCATTAATATTTATCTACATTTAAATTATGGATCCCCTGTTACATACACTGCATAAAAACATTGGCATACATGCTTGCTGTTGCCTCTAAAGTATTTTTTTTCTCCTTTCCCCTAGAATTGCTTACTCTAACTTTACCCACGTAAGCTCGGCAACTCGGCTAGACGATGCAAATGCGAGCAGACATTTCAAAGACTCGAAGCATCAAAAAGCTAGTCACACTCCCCTCCCATAGTACAACATTATGACGGCGCTTCCCGGGGAATATAGACGAATCAAAGTAGGCTGTCCATTTGCAATGTGTATTACCCTTGAGATCCAACCACGATTTATCTCTTACAGTATCTCATTTCGCTGTGTGATCATTTTGGGATTGCCTTGAATTTTCTTCTACTGCTGCAATGCTATTTTTTCCCTTGCTAAATTAAAACAGATAGGAGATATTATATATATCAGAAGGGAAAAAATTGTCTTTGTTATTCTCAGAGCTAACTGTGGACTTGCATTTACATTTGCAAAGCTTGTAAGACTTAAGAGCATCATTGACAGAAAGCTGACAAGTAAAAAATAAATAAATATATTTTAAAAATGCAAGGGAGTGACTTTGTTTGCCGTTTTCCTGATGCTATTTTGGTTTGGAACGTCATGTGCATCATGACAACAAATGATGCTAGATGCTAGTGTGCTGGAAATTGGGAGGGGGTTGCCTTTTGCTTGTGCCTGGCTGTCAGCAATGCTAAATCAGGCATCATAGAGTTTTCTCATTAAAAAGCATGCATCACACACATGGCACTGACAACCATCCAAATAGAATTGCTTTTGACCAATATAAATTCTTTTCTTTGGGAAGCTAGTCTGGAGACACTAAATAAGATCTACAGTGATGGGAAGGTTGAATTTCTGCTCCACCTAGACCATACTACTGTTGTGTCCTTCCAATGTGCATGTATGCAAGAGAGTGATTGGCTGTCATTTCTTTGTCAGCCTACCCCAGGGCAGTTGTGGCTACAAATGTACAGTATGTGGCAAATGGATGAATAATTTTAGCCCAGTCCAGCAGATGGCCCTTGACCACGTTTTTTCCCATTCAAGTGGATGGGCTGCCAAAACAATGATTATCCCAATCATAACATTGTTTTGAGTAAGATAAATATTGATCCGGTCTTGATAACATGCCACATGCTGTACCACTTTTCATCTGCACAATGTATACAACAGTGCTTTGCTGTCAATTTCCTCTTTGAAAATTTTTTAAAGAAATTTAAAAAAAAAATCAATAGTTATTTCCACGTCCCTACACAGAGTAATTATTGTGTTCATTTTAATGCCATTGATTTTAATTGTTAAGCTTCAGTCAAAAGACTTCAAGAAACCCCAAAACTACTCTCTGCAAAAATTCTGCAGATTAACATTTTGAACATCAAATGCAAACTTTTAAACAGCTCACAAATGAATTGGAAAGATTGTTGACATCTTCTAGTAATCTGTCTCCAAACATAGATCTTAAGCACCCACTTTGTGGAATATAATTTGCATGCACAACCATGTCTAAAGTTTACAGAGAATGGTCCAACAAATCAAGTGAGTGGCAGTTTGGTGGGTAAAAATGTATTGTTGATACCAGAAGTCAGAGTGGCCAGACTGTAACTCAAACCTACCTCTCCTGAAGACCATAATGGGGGCCACTTTATTAGGTACAATATTTCCCCAATAAGATGGCCGCTGGGTTTACATAGATCATTGTCCAGTATTACCACTTGTTACAGCGGGATGTTGCAAAAATCAGACATTATGAAATTCAAGCATAAACTTCTAATTTATGTAATTCTGGGCAGCTCTCGTTATCACCTCGTTTCAAGTAATTAAACCATCACTCCGAGTGTGCCAATGAAATGCAGTTTTTATTCCCTTTGTAGCTCTTTTTGGCACATGAGTCTCCAAAGCATCAGCACATTACAAACCAATTTCCCTATATCAGCTTATATTCACATTTGATTCTGTCGCAGCCCTGATGGGAGCTGGAAACATGGGTCTCTATACACACAAATCTAAATAACGTTATGAACCACGACGCAGACCTCATTTATAATCCACTGGCTTGGCTGAATTCCATTACGACTTCCTCCCCTTTCTTTATTTGTGGGAAATAAGGAGAACGTAAGATTATAAAAATGGCATCAATACACAGTACAGCAGCTAGTTGGAAGCGCATAGGAGTGTAAAAGCTACTATGTGCAGAAAAGGTTTGATCAATTGTCCTCCCTTTGGGGACAGCCACTATAGATCAGGTATACTCGCTGAACTTTTACCATACACCCATGATACTTGATTTCCACGGGTCCCCTAAGAAACCCAGGTCAAACAATGTCTCCGAAAAAAAGATTCTGAGCCTTGTATGTAAAGGGAAGGAGAAAAACATAGTTCTGTCATCAAATCGCCTGATGTGAGGTGAGGACTGTAAGGTGAGAGCTGTAACTGTATAAAGTAGATTTTTGCCCAACTCAAATCTATGCTTAAATTGATTCACCTCATGCAGCTTCTCCATATCTCTTAATGCTACCCAACTGTACATATAGAAAATGTTAGATTCCACACTAATAATTAATATTGGCTGAATCCTTGATACTTCAGTTGCCACAAAGACAATTTCCTGGGGCATATTTGGGGGACGGTGGCCTCTGCCGTGTACAGACACCTTGAACATCTGGAGCGTCCTGGGGCGAGGGGTGGCAGCCGGGCTGGGACATGGTGTCAGAGCTGAGTGACACACAGATGTGCGCCCTCTTGGTCGTCCAGCGCCACCATCACGGGACATCTCATTAATCAAGAAACCTGCCAGAAGAAGGGTAACACTCCTCTAAGTGGCCCATCAAAACACCGCCTCACTACCTCACAAAAAACACACTGTTAATTGACATATTGCATACATTTCTGTCACAAATACCACTTGAAACGATCTAATAATTGCACAAATGAGCTTGGGACCAATGCTAAAGCAATCCTTCGCTGCAAGCCTTACATTTGATGCATTTTCTCTGGACTACCAGGCACAACCCAACAAGCAGGGGACTGTATATCATCATTACTATAGCCATACTGTACACAGGGGAGAATGACAAAGAGCTAGCTGTCACCTTGTCTCGGGTATAAGGCTATTTAATTACTTATCAAATAGCCTTCAATGTCAACGGACTAAATCTGTTTCATAAACGTGCATGTAACAATTTTTGACTTTTTCCACTTCCCAAGGGGAGGAAAATCAATTTTAATCTAAAGTCCTCGAGCTGTTCCATATGTATGTCCCAGTGCAGCACATACAGTACATCATCTGAGGCAAATAAATGGCCGTGTGACAGAAGAAGGGAACGGGAAAAAAAACATAATTGAAGTTGTTGTTTGCGTTGCTTAGTGAGGCACTTTTTGCAGAGCGCTGCCAGTTCTGTGTTATATTGTATTGTCAACAATCCTAATGAGTGTTTCTAGTAATTTAGGAGCTGAGCCTAACAGGAACGATAGAAGAAGAAGGCAGCCAGAGCAATAGAATAGGGTATGATTTTGACTGTGTATTTTGCTACCGGTAAATCTGTATGGAAACGGACACTATTGTGCCACCTTCACTTTTCTGAGCTTTTGACCATGTTTTGTTTATACTCGCAATTGTATTTTTTACATTCTCAGGTGCTGACAGGTAAAGAAACCTCACCTTGCTACTACATTCCATTGTTTGTAGCAGTGGCTGTAGCAGTGAAGTGGGTGTGGCCAGCAAGAGAAAAGAGGGCCTTAGATGGATATTTATTTATTTTATTTATTCTTTATTTAACCGGGTAAGCCAATTGAGAACCAATTCTCATTTACAATGGCGACCTGGCCACATTCATTCATAGGCAATGTGGGTTAAGTGTCTTGCCCAGGGACACGACGACAGCGTGTGCTTGGATGCGGACTCGAACCACCGA
>JAVQKC010119785.1:0-14262 GCA_036025475.1 Philypnodon macrostomus
TCTGCCCCCAGGGCGGCTGTGGCTACACAAGTAGCTTACCACCACCGGGTGTGACTGTGGAGTGAATGAATAATGTAATGTAAGGCGTCTTTGAGTGTCAAGAAAAGCGCTATATAAAAAACTAATGCATTATTATTATTATTATAGGACTGATTCACACTGACTACGTATAATACAGACACAAAAGAGGATCTCCCCTGGAAAAGAAACCACTGAAGTCTATGCGAGCATTTGTACCAGCTGTGGAGCTGTGTGAGTCCAGATCAGACGGTCCAGACGAAACAGGGAAGGATTCTTATTAAGTTAACTTTTCCTATTAACAGACCAAAGAAGAAGACGACAGTAGAAGGTGAACCATGTCAAGGTACAACACTCAAACTTTGGTCTGTTAATAAGAAAAGTTAATACGTTTATAGGAAGACCAAATGAACGCTTTAGAATTAATAAAGGATTCTATTTTTCCAGATGCTGCACGTGGCTTCACACACACACATACACACACATACAACACACACATACAACACACACACACACACACACACATACACACATACAACACACACACACACACATATACAACACTTACAACACATACAACACACACACATACAACACACACACACAACACACATACAACACACATACAGCACACAGACAACACACACACATACAACACACGCATACAACACACACATCACACACATACAACACACACACATAGGACACACACACATACAACACATACAACACACACACATACAACACACACACATACAACACATACAACACACACACATACAACACACACACATACAAGACACAACACATGCATACGCACACAACACACAGACACACACAGACACACACACAACACAGAGACACACACACAACACACAGACACACACACACACACACACACACAGTGCAGCTCCACGACCATGTGCTCAAGTGTAAATGGTAGTCCGGTGGAAGATCGTAAGGCATTACAAACTCACAAAAATCCATCTGGTATGGCGCCCGCTGGTTTGTTTGGGTCCTACCCACTGATAGTTGGAGCCAATGGTACAATGCCCAGAGTGGGTGTGTTTTAGGTTTACCAATAGTAACTTAGTAAATCTGGTTAGCAACATAACCTTACATTGCCTACATTAACATATCAGACAAACAAGTCACTGTTAGAACTCAGGTTTTGATAGAAGCAACATGTCTCAAAAAAGTTGGGAGAAGGCAAATAAAAAGTGTTGAGAAAGGTTTATTCATTCTAATAATTAACATTAAGATATCTATTATATATCTACTATTATATACTATATCTACTATTATGTACTATATCTACAATTATATATCTTTCATTTGGCCAATATCTGTGCCATTTGCAGCCTTTTATCCATATTTCTGCTCTCACCCTCTCAGCCGAGGTATTTGGAATTTCCTTTTTGTCTCTTTCCATCGTTAACCACAAAGTCAACAGCACTTGGACCGCGACCCCGTTCCCTCATTCAGACAGTCCCGCTCCTCCCCTGTCCGTGGTGCTGGAGTAGTTAGTATTTCTGAAGAGGAGAGAGAGCCTTAAATGAATGAGACTTGTGGGGATTTTCCTGACCCGAGGACTTCTGAGTGAAACGCCAAGCTTTTTTTTTTTTTTTTTTAAATTAGAAAAGTTAATGGTGTAAACTCGGGTGGCAGGAACGCACTAAAAGCTCCACTTTGAAAACACGTCCGTCGGTGAAGTGGGCGAATTACGAGCCTGGGATTCTGATGAGTTATACTGAATATAACATAGAAGATTGAGAGTGTATTTATTTTCATGTTTGAGAGATCACAATTTACAAGCAATGGCAACCTATACTGCAATATTCACTACTTATAATCCTAAGGTAGCTTTGGCTTAGGTGGTAGAGCCGCTTGACCACCAGCTAGAAGGTTGGTAGTTAGATCCCAACTCCAAAGTTTGTAATGTTTGCCTTTATAAGAATGTTTTAGAGTGATTGTGGTGGCAGAGAGACTTGGTACGGTATGGCTGGTTAGTCTGTGAGTTTGGCCCGGGCCAGTTAATACTATGAATACTATGATACTATGACTATGAGTGGAGTGAATGAAAAATCTATAATAATGGCTGTAGACATTTTGAGGGTAATCTAGTCTTAGTTGTAATATATTTTAGGATTTATATTTCTGATAACACAAAGTTAGGATAGAAATGTCTATGCCTTTTACTTATTGCATTAGCTGGCATTTTACACCTTGCCCAGGGACTACAGTTGAAAACTAGCTCTAAAGATAACACTGGCACATTTACAGAAATGTCTATTAATGTTAACTGTCCCTGTTAAATAAATAAATAAAAATAAAAAAATACAAAAATGGTAGCGGCTGATATCAGGTATTGATTGATCTACAAAGCAGAGATATGGGGATGGGTATATGGACATAAAAAGGAACATTATCACAACAACATCACAGTAAAGCTAAATGAAAACTCCTGTACCTTAAAAAGTATTGTATATGCCAGTGATTCCCAAAGTGGGGTCCACAAAGGTACTGTAGGGGGGCCCCCAAAGGGTTTCAAAGCACCCTTTAAAAATGAATTGAGGTGTACATGAATTTTAAATATGAAGAAAACAATATACTTTTACAAAAATGTTCTTTTAAAGCTATTTCTAGATAATACGTTTTCAATACTGTCAATTAAAATGGCAATCAAATAGGTAACTACGTTTTGACTTTTATGATCGGATGTAAGATTGGGGGGGCCACGTGTGAATTTTTAAGGGGGCCGCAACAGACTTGACTTTGGGAATGGCTGCTATAGACAAAAAATACTGGGAAAAATGTACAGTACAAGGTAAATGAGTATTGAAATGCATATACCTCAAACAAGTATTGTGTATTCAATCAATCAATGCCTTTATCATAGACATGTCAGAAATCAGACATCAGAATTGGCCAATTACTAGAAAAAGACTATATTAGCACTCTGGAGAAGTTTCTTAAAAACTCTAAAAGTTATCCAATAAGATGATTCCTAACCCTTGTATAAATGATAATGTATGTCTGCAGCAGAGGCGGACCACAATGACCTCACAAGAAAGACCACAGTCTGAGAACCAGTACTGAAACGCCGGCTCAATCGGACTCAACAAAGACACGATTTAGTCCCATAAATTGGAAAGCCGGGCGATTAGCCACAGGTCAGTGCTTCACTATGACTGATTGCACGAACTGTCTGCTTTATTATGATAAAGGCCAGGTGCCACGGACAAATGAATGATGGGGCCCAGACAACAAAAGCCTATGTGCACTACAAAAAAAAAAAAAAAAAAAGATCAGTTAAAATGACCGATTCAGAATATTAATCGTGGTTTGAGTAGTTTATTCTAAGCGGCATAAATTAGTCTTCACAAAATGCCCGCTTCGTAATGTTGGTGGGCATTTTGTGATGCTTTAGAGGAACTAAACCATTTTACGTTGGTTGCACGCTGCAAATTGAAACACCCATAATTAAGCTGTTTTGTGGACCTCCAACTTGCACTCGTTAGCAAACGTTCTGATTAGAGGCTTGCGTTTTTAACCATTTGTGCCTATATTAAAGAAACTACAACCACTTTGTACTTCTTCTGGGACATAAACAAAGCCTTGACACCCTCACAGCCAAACACAGATCTTCTCCAATCACATATGTTTTTAAATGGTGGTAACCTTAGCTACCAAAATAGCAACAATAATCAACAAAAAAGATTACTCAAACGTGCACAAATGAAATAAAACATAACTTTGGGGATGTGTTTGAGGGAGAAACAACATTAGAACATGGTTAAAAGCTCCAAGAAGTCAATTTTGCAGAATGTATAACCTTTAAATGAAGATTGATATTCTGATTTCAAGTCGTTTTAAATAATCTAGATATTTCTTTTTTGCAGTGTGGGACGTCCGGCCATGGAGTGGTGCTGATTGGCAGAGTTATTAGGAAGCTCAGGTGCGAGGGCCATGGCAGTTAATGAATGAGGTGTCAGGTGCCCATCACGTTACAATAGAGATCGGCGGGGGGCAAAGGTGACCCGGGCCCCCCATCTGCTCCACCCTTGCTGCCGGGGGGGTCGGGGGCCGGACATATGGGGCAGCTCTGAGTGTGGAAGTGCAGAAATGTCCTCTGGAGGAGGGGAGTGCAGGGGTTAGCAGGGTCCCAGAGCCTGGCATGAACAGATGGACCCTCAGTTAATAGGCACCAGCAACACACTGGGCATCATGAATCAGGCCAGTTCATTTCCAGTAAAAGTTTGAGAACAGATAAAAGTTACAAATTCTCAGGGTCAAAATCCTTTGTTTGATTTATTTTAAATATATATATACGTATGGGCTGATACTATATACAGCTGGACCACCGCTGGACTGTTGACCAAAAAACCCACTATATACTCACTATATTACCACGGCTCAAACTAATGCTGTTTGTGTATAAAAGTAATATATAGGCTAAGCTATATTTAAATATGTATGTGGGTATGTCCAAGTGTATATAGATATATGTGTATACAGTTGCAAGAAAAAGTATGTGAACTCTTTGGGATTACTTGGATTTCTGCACAAATTGGTCATGAAATGTGTTCCGATCTTCATCTAAGTCACAACAGTAGACAAACACAGTCTGATTAAACTAATACCACACACAAATGAGATGTTTTCATGTTTTTATTGAACAACAACATTCTTCCAACTTTGGATTTAATAACTGGTGGACCCTCCTTTGGCTTCAATAACCGCAGCTAAACAATTCCTGTAGTAGAGATCAGACCTGCACAACGGTCAGGAGGAATTTTGGACCATTCCTCTTTCCAAAACTGTTTCAATGCAGCAATATTCTTGGGATGTATGGTCTGAACCGCTCGCTTGAGGTCATGCCACAGCATCTCAATCGGGTTGAGGTCAGGACTCTGACTGGGCCACTCCAGAAGGTGTATTTTTTCTGTTGAAGCCACTCTGTTGAGCTTCAGTTGGCGGACAGATGGTCTTAAGTTTTCCTGCAAAATGTCTTTAAATAAAAAACAAATATGGGAATACATTGTTCCATTGATGACAGCAAACTGTCCAGGACCTGAGGCAGCAAAGCAGCCCCAAACCATAAAACACCCTCCACCATATTTCACAGTTAAACCATCATGCCCCCTTCACATATTTCACAGTTGGGATGAGGTTTTGATGTTGGTGTTTTTTCTCCGCTCTTCTCCTGTTGTGTGTTCCTTCCAAAAAATACATTGCTGCACGTTTGAGGTTTGCAAAAGAGCACCTTGATGTTCCACAGTACATTGTACTTAATGCGGTAGATACAATATAGTTAGGGGCCATTTAAATAAAGTGTGATCTAGTGGATGTTATTGTATGATCCACATAAACGTTGTTGACAGTATGCCTCAAAAATAGTGACCAGGGCATTTCTGATTTTGTTCTCTGTTCAAATGAGTGTTTATGTTAAGTAATGTTTGTAGTTTAAATAAATTTGATTGTACGAGGGATTAAGCAATATTGGATATTCTTGATGTTTTCACTCATGGTCCACATTGCTTTTTATCACATTCTGTTAGTTTGTGGTTCGGTCACTTTTGCTTTGTTCCTCATTTGAACCACACCATTGTCAGAGGGAAACATTTATTTATTTTTTGAGTCTAAGTGCACATTCACACCTCCACAAACAAGCCTCTTTTTCATGGAAACAAACTACAATTCAGTGAATGTGGACAAAACACACACTGCGACTGATTCTGGTTGGTTGTGAATGCGGCTTACCCGTGAAACTGTGAGATTGATTAATTTACACTTCCATTACGTATACAAATGTGTTTTATACATACCTGCTTGTGTTATGTTGAAGGTGTAGTCTGTAAGTTTCCTAAAATAAGAAAAAGTTAAAGAATAATAAAAAAGCTTCAAATTGTACAAAATGTATATTAACTATATACTAGCCCGGATCACTGTGCCAAAATTCATGTGATTTTGTTTATGTTCAGCAGGATTAATGGCTCAATGAAAGTGGAACTGTGTGCAAAAGTTGAAACGGATTGGGTTTTTTGAGTTGTTGTGTTCACAGTTTTGGGCAGTAATTAATTATTTACTTAATTAATATTAATCTTAGAAGTACCAAAATCAATCCATTTCAGTGTCTTTATGATATGTACTTGTGTGCAAAAGTTGATCCGGCATTTTGTTTCATTCCGTTATCGCGTTCGCAGCTAGGATCTGTGGACGTGGACCAACGTCATTGAATAATATCGTTGTTTCGTATAATTATGACAGATCACTTCATATCATAGAACAGGGTCAGGGTCACATTTTTTTTACATTTAACAAACTACATAATTGAAGACAGTACCGATGGACAATAACGACTAGTGTGGTAGCAGAAATGTGCACATCTGGAAGTTTAAGGAAAATGGACCAATGCAACAATCAATACGGAGTGTGGACAGAACGCTCGATATTCAAATGCATATAATTGAGCCATGGTGCATTCTGTGCAGTTCTTTAGTTTTTGCCAGGGGTCTTATTAAAAGTCACAGATGGTTAATATCTAACTCTGAACATGTTAAATATTAGAAATCACTGAACTACCTCTGAGTGGTGTCATTAAAACATGAGAAGAAAGTGTGCAGCCAAGAAACAGACATTTATCATAAATCACAGAGAATTTTATCATAAATCATAGATATGTTTATCATAAATCATAGACGTTTATCATAAATCATAGACTTATATCAAAAATCAGTCTTTTATTATAATCATAGAGATGTTTATCATAAATCATAGAGACTTATAAAAAATGATAGAGATGTTCATTATATATCATAGCGACGTTTATCATAAATCATATTGACGTTTATCATAATTCATTGAGACTTTTATCAAAAATCAGTCTTTTATTATAAATCATAGAGACGTTTATCATAAATCATAGAGACTTTTCATAAATCATAGATACTTTTATTATAAATCAGAGACTTTTATCATAACTCATAGAGACTTTTATCATAAATCAGAGAATTGTATCATAAATCATAGACATTTATCATAAATCATGGACAAACCATAGAGACTTTTATTATAAATAAGAGACTTTTATCATAAATCATAGAGACTTATCATAAATCACAGAGACTTTTATCAAAAATCAGAGAATTTTATCATAAATCATAGACTTTTATCATAAATCATAGAGACATTTATCATACATCATAGAGACTTTTTTTGTAATAAGGAAGTGCTCTGTTGTAAACATTAGCTCTGGTGCTAATTGGTTGCGAATGGCTGTGAAAGAAAACTAACACAAATATCTTCAAATGAAATGCTGTTTTCAAAGTCTATGAAGAGGAGAAGAGGAGAAGGAGAAAATAATTATACTAAAGTCATTCTTTATGGATTTGTGATTAGCATTGATGCTAACAGTGCTAATGGGTGCTAATAGTGAACACTAATGGTACAATTAGATTGGCAAGTGACTCAGAAGTAGTCTTTATTATGTTCAAGGGTGCTTTATTGTTGAGTGTGACATTGGCAGACACTAGTTTCTGAATTGTTGCAAACATCTACCTAGTAATTTAAGGGATCAGTATTTTTCATATCAGCTCAGGCCTTTCAGCTGCTCCTCCCTATAGCTTCACTTTTAACTTACATGTGTACCAAACCGTTTACAGAGAGCCCCAGTCGTGAGCGCTTGTGATCGATTGTGCATCAGCCGCTTCACCTGCGATCCTTCCTGTCTTATCAATACAGATTAGTCCTCTCCACACATCTTCTATCTCCCCATCTGTGCCTGCTCTAGCAAACCGCTCGATGGGTTAGAAGAATTGAAATCTCCTTACCGGTCTGTACACCTGCATTCGTATACCCGCTGTAGACAAATCACGGGTTGCCAGGTTCTAAATGAAAATATAAGCGCTCCTGTCCACCGTGCACCACCGGAGTGCCACTTAATCCCGGCACAGGTTTAATGTGGATGGGCAGTGGGTGATGGAGAAAGACAGGCTCTAACCAACATGGCCACTTGAGTGGCAAGGGACACATAAGCTATAAGAGGCGGGACTGCACAGACAATAATTAAGTTGGTGTATACTGCTGTAATGCCTCTGGGCGCTGAGTATTTCTGATTCCACATATGGAAAAATGTGGTAATGATACATAAAAGGGTTTGGTTGAGGGTTGAAGTGATGCAGCAGGGTTGAAGTGATGCAGCAGGGTTGAGGTGATGCAGCAGGTTTGACATTCTATTAAAACCGGTTTGGTATTTGGGGGCTTTGTCATGCAAGGGGAATGTAGCTGGGTTTTAGTGGTGTTGGTTCTACCTCAAACGCATACCCAAAGTTGTGATTTGTTTGAGTATTTCATTATGTTGAGCAATAGTCCTCTCCATGAGCTGATGTTATAAATAACTGTCTGCTCCTGCGCTGTCAACAAACGCACCCAGAGAAGCATTGTTGTGACCACCATTTAACAGAATACTGTATCTGATTGGAGAAGACTTGTGTTCGGCTGTGAGGGTGTCACGGCTTTGTTTATATCCCAGGAGAAATAAAAAGAGTTTTTACTTTTACATTTTTAGGGGAAAACCCCGTCACAAGGGACGGCTGACACAGGTGCCTAATCAGACTGATTCCATGGGAGCTCTAAAAACAGCTTGTGCTAGATCACCTATTGGGTGTCGGATGTTGCTAAATGTAAATGCTAACCTATTCAATATAGACTGAAATGTCCAACTAAACACATAATATAGGATCTTAAACTCCGTATTGATACAACTAATGTGAGCGTACATCCCTGTTCAGTTTCACCAGTAGTTGAGGTAATTAAGGCACCTCGTCCATTCATTCTGTGTTCTGCTGCTCCTGACCTCCACTTTGCACTTGCACTTTGTCAGTATGGATTTTTTAAAAACAAAGACAATTCACAAAGATTGTGGACCAACTCCTGCCTCTGCTTCTCCATATTTTGGTAGTTCGCTGATTTGCAGCCTCTGTTTGCCATACCAGTCTGTCTGTAACAGTGGTCATTTGATTATAGAGTTGCCACAGTGATTGACAGAACCATTCACTCTCACATTCATTCACTAGTCACCAATTCCTCTGACATGTGTGTTTGGACTGGGGGAGGAGGCCGGGGCACCCGCAGAGAACTCACAAAATAAACATTGTCTGTCCAGCGATTGAACCTACAACCTCCTTGCTAAGATTCAGGAGTCCTCTGTTACGGTTTTTATTTTATTTTTCACTTAATGCTCCTTCTTCATCATCTCCTTTTTAGATTCACATAAACACTCTCTTTACTGTGAACATCCAAAGTACAAGCTACACAAACTGATTTATTTCAGACCAACTTTTGATGTGTTATTGATTTAATCAGTGTCTTATTAGTTGATCCTGATGTGTGGCTGTGAGCCTTTATTAAGATGTCTGAAGCAAGTGTCTGCTCTTAACTTTTGTCACACCAGACATTGTTTATCATTGGTCTTCGTTTTAGAGCCCAAGACCGATTGCCATCAACAAAACGGATGCTGTTGTGCGGTGGTAAATGAAGATTCTACAAAAAAAAATACACTGTTGGCTAATAATGGACAATGGCTAGTTTGTCACAGGGCTGACACAGAGACATACACTGAGTCAACCATTCACTTTAAAGTTCATTCAATTTAGAGTCATCAAATTCACCATACACATGCAAGAAGCCACAGTATTCAGAGAGAACCCACAGTAATACAGGGAGAACACAAATGTACAATTGATATGGCTAATGTTTGTATAATCATATTAACCAATTAGATTATCTTTTTGCTTTCGAAGGCCTCAAAGATGAATAGTGAGTCACACACAGGTGGTTGCAAACTACCTCTATAGCCACAGCTGTCCTGGGGCAGACTGACAGAGTTGTGGCTGCCATACCATGCTCCCTTCCTCTGACTACCCACCAATCACACCTAACATCTGATACTTTTGCATGATAAGTGAGGTGTCTTGCCCCATATAAATGCAGTTTTACACCCACTCTGCATGTTTGCATCACCTCAAACCTGCTGCATCACCTCAACCTGCTGCATCACATCAAACCTGCTGCATCACTTCAAACCTACTGCATCACCTCAACCCTGCTGCATCACCTCAAACCTGCCGCATCACCTCAAACCTGATGCATCACCTCGAACCTGATGCATCACCTCAACCCTGCTGCATCACCTCAACCCTGCTGCATCACCTCAAACCTGCTGGATCCTCCTCTTCATCTGGATCTGCCTCTTTATCAGGATCCCTCCTTCATCAGGATCCCGCTCTTCATCAGGATCCCCCTCTTCATCAAGATCCCATTGTATGTATTCGAGACACACTCCCTTGCTGTGTAGAATAAAAATGGCGATAACAAGAATCTGCTAACCTGGGAAGATCTCTGAAGATACTGTGGCAGTGTTCATATTAATAAAGAACAATGGAAATAAATAGTATTAAATATTATGAAGAACATTGACTAAAGAAGTGATCAAATTGAAATTGTGATCTTGGCGTAATCAAATGTTGATATTATATTTTGAGCATATTGCCCAGTCCTAATTAATATTCACATTATCCTCATTGAAGATGTCTTACTAATGTCAAAGATGACCTTTTTCTCAATCTGTGCTTTTTTCCCTCACTTTCCAAGCGACTCTCTTCCGGAGGACTTTGAACACTCCATTCCTTTAAAAGTATCTTCAGTGAGTATACTCGCTGAAGTCATGACCTGAGAAACTGACAAGAAACCAACCTGTGAAGCCACCTGTTAATGTGTTACATCAAAACAACAACCATCTGCTTTAGAAGGAGACTAAAGATGCAGATCAGCAAGAGGAAACTGAAATATGTGAGATTTTTTTTTAAATATACAGTATCATTTCTTTATGTAATAATCATAAAGACCATATCTCAGTCCTGAAATCATTTTTACCTGTACAATTGTATTTAAAGCTGGGGTCTGGAAATTTACAATAATATTCAAGCTTTATTGTAATCCCCCTCCCCTGGCCTCTACACCAACATCAAATCAGTGTATGTCACCATTCACACACTATTAGTCAAAGTGATTTGATGTTGCTGGCACCAGTGTTGATGAGGGAGATATTAAATTAAAATAAGTTTGGAAAATTACATCATAGAACAAGATCAGTTAAATTCAGTCAGTTTAGTATATTTATTTATATTTTTTTGTTTTTTTGTTTGTTTTAGGAAACCTTCAGATTATATAGCTCATAGATCATCATTCTTTCATTTACTCCCCCTTATCCATTAGGGTTCCCCAGTGACAATGGCCAGATTTTCCACAGGGCTAACACAGAGACATACACATCTCACATTCAGGGCGCATTCAGCTCCAGCGGACAGTGGTTCAGACCAAACTGCAGGTCTTTGCCTCTGGAAAAAAAGTAGTGGACTATGGGTTTACGGGTGATGATGCTTTTGTCTCTGCAGGCTCCTGTGCAGTTTCCCAATACGTAGATAATACAGACATGTATTAACTTTATATCATTACTTCCATCTCTCTCTGAAATACGCCAGTTTTGTGTTTATATTTGCCCGTTTTAACTGCATTTCTTCCCGAGATACAGCCCCCGTTTTCATGGCGACGGCAGTAAATGTCCGAAATGGCGGTGTGAAAGCAAATGTTCTCAAATCAAATAAAGAGAATGGAATCATCTGTTAAGTTCAGACTTTGGTGCGGACTTTCAGGTGTGAAAATGGCCTCATTCACGGGGGGCAATTTTGAGTGAGCAATTTGGACATGAGAGGACATAAAAGGATTGTGTGTCAAGCTGGCCCTGAGATATGCCAATGTCTTAGTATTAGTATTAGTACTTATACAAAGTGACAACACAACAATTTAAACAAAGAAAGGGAATAATTATGGTAATAACGGTGGGTTCAGAACACACCTGAACTCACTGCAGAGGATGGAACAAAAGGCTAAGGACATGAAATGGCAATTTAAATCCAATGGCACTTAACATTAATCAAGTAAAGCTCTGAAACTATGATTAAAAAGTAAATTGAATGAATAAAATTGAGTCTGAATGGAAATGAGAGCAACATGAAAATATAATGAAATCAAGTGATTGGAACAGTGCACTTTCTACTCCACATGCCTGTGTATGTTGAAGATGAATGCAGTTTTACATCCTCTCTGCATGTTTGCATCACCTCAAACCTGCTGCACCACCTCAAACCTGCTGCATCTCCTCGTTCATCTGGATCCCCTCTTCATCTGAATGGCGCTCTTCATCAGGATCCCCTCTTCATCTGGATCCCCTCTTCACCAGGATCCCCCTCTTCATCAGTATCCCCTCTTTTTATTGATCCCCTCTTCATCTGAATGGCGCTCTTCATCAGGATCCCCCTCTTCATCAGGATCCCCTTCTTCTTCTGGATCCCCTCTTCATCAGGATCCCCTTCTTCTTCTGGATCCCCCTCTTTATCAGGATCCCATTTTTTGTATCAGTACCACACTTTTCCAAACGTGGAGTAAAAAAACCCCCCAAAAAACAGTACTGTAGAATACCTATTTGTGAGGACATCTAAAGGTACAATTCACATTTGCGTCTCACATTACTGATGGCAATAAACAGAAAATCCATTAGGTTGCCAGGTCAATGTGAGGGCAATTAACCTGCCCTACCACAAAAGTAAGCTCTTCTCTAATAGTGTGTTTTTAATTGGCCCTCCACAACAGTGCCCAGTCCTCAATGTGATCCCAATGTGGTCCCAATGAGTATCATGGCTGCTATGATGCCTGATAGGATTCATCTAGACCTTGCCTACCAACCTACATCACCGCAGCAATGGAAAGATGATGTAGTAATGATGATGATGATGAAGTAATGAACATGTAAAATCATGCTGGGATCATTTTATCATTTATGTTTACTTTTTTCTTAAAGCTGTTTTGTGATAAACTGTCAAACATGAAATAATAATATTGTTGACCAAAAACTATAATACAAATAATCATATTTAAATTAAAGCAATTTCTTAGGTTTACAGCATAAAACACAGTAATTCTAATTGGGGTTATTTTTGACCTCACTAGTAGAAGAGTGTAGGTATTGGTAGGTAATGCATCTAAGGGTTAACCTGCTGCATCTCCTCATTCACTTGAATGTCCCCCTGCTGCATCCATACATACACATTGAGCTCTTTCAACACAAGGACCTCATCCATCAGTCCTGGACACATCTATAGCCAGTCCGTCCTGGGACTGGATCCCTCTATCATAAGGTTCTGCCAAAGGTTTCTCTTTTTCTTATAAATTGTTTGTTTTTTTGTTTGTTTGTTTGTTTTTTCTGACTGCGATGGAGGGTCTAAGGACGGACGAGGGGATGTCTGTTGTGTGTTTGTGTATCCATTGATTGTCTATTTTAGTTTATTTGTTTATTGTTTACATACATCTCTTTCTGTGAAGCCTTTTGAGGCTTTGTTGTGATAAAGGGCTATAGAAATACAATGTAATTGAATCACAACCATTTGCACACAGTACTTAGTAATGACAGATAGCATTTGGATCAGACCATTGCATCATACAATTGAGAGTGGGGGAAAAACCCCTTAAATCCTGAATTCCTGCATATCCTCATGATACGGTGAGCTCTTTGCACTTCCTCTTCCTATCCAAAGAAAAGTTAAGACAAATTGTGATTCTAAATTCCCCCTCATCTATGAGTGACCGTGAATGTGGCGTTTGTCAGCCCTGTGACCGGGGTGTACCACACAATCATTTTAATCAGTTGGCTCCAGTTGACTTCAGTCTCCATCAACTGCTAACAGGAGGTCTAATGAATAAAGAACCTAAAATGTTTACAGTATGTATTGATTAAGCCTTGGTTTCAGATCGTGCATGGACTCAAATACCTAATTGTGGACCACCATTAGTAGTTTTGGCACCGATACTATGACAGCCCTGGAACACCGCCATCTGCATTCAACTTGTCATTAAGTGTGTTCCACCCCTCATCCAAATACACATTATAAAGATGTGAATAGAAAATAAACTTGTTGGAAATGCTCCAAATTCAAATGAACTCATGTTTTGCAGGTGGAGAGGAGGTGTTTACTGCAGGTGGAGAGGAGGTGTTCACTGCAGGTGGAGAGGAGGTGTTTACTGCAGGTGGAGAGGAGGTGTTTACTGCAGGTGGAGAGGAGGTGTTCACTGCAGGTGGAGAGGAGGTGTTCACTGCAGGTGGAGAGGAGGTGTTTACTGCAGGTGGAG
>JAVQKC010119824.1:0-17004 GCA_036025475.1 Philypnodon macrostomus
TCGCGGAGGCAGCAGTCTAAGCAGGGAACTCCCGCCTTCGACCACCGCCCGATCCACATTGCACCAGCCCTTTATGGTATCTCCGGCGGGTGGTGGGTCCACGGGAGAGCCTGACAGCGTGTGCTCGGGCGGGGACTCGACCCTCACTGACCCTCCGGTTGAAAGGCGAGCATCTACTCACTGCACCACCGCCGCGGCGTTTACAGAGAATGGTTTCTACATTTACATTTGGATCGATAAAATTACATCTGAAAATTTTAGAATCTCTAATGAGTGGGTACAAATGCCTTGTTGATGCCACAGGTTTGAGAATTTGGCATTCCATGATAATCCAAAGTCAAAATGCCATTAGGAAGCTAGGAGGGAGCTAAAATGACAAACTCTATTAAAGTGTCCCGTATTCTGACTCAGCTGGGTTATCTCCTTCTCAATGGAAACTTGGTGGTAAATCTCTTCATTAATGCAGTTGGGAGCAGGGTGAAGGGTGATGGGAGGGTGGCGGTCTCATTCCTTAGCACAGCCACTTATCTGTGCTGAGAAGCATGACTACACCAGTACTGCCCTCTGACAATGGGGAGCCTGGGAGAGGGGAGACTTGGATGTGCAAGACTTTAATGAAACTGCCTAGTGTAAAGTTAAGTGTGCTAAAGGGAATGCAGCTAACAAGACCAAACTATGGGGATATTTTAGATTTAAAAAAGGCAAATATTTTACAAAAATCACATTTTCGGAATGTTTCCTTTCATATTTGATAGAAATGTGACTTTAATCAGTAGATGAAATAGTTCTGTTACTGATTTTTTGAAGACAAACCTTGGAGCTTGGTGCAGGATTCTCATTTAATTAAAAATGATGACAGTTTGGCTTCATTTTGCAGGATGATAACAGTAATAATTTACTAGATTTAACCTTGGCTTTCTGACTCTAAGGCTAGTCACAATGTGGTGAAAGTAATATATCTGAACACACTCACAAATCTAGAAAGTAGAGATTGGGAAATAGGACTTGATGAACACCCAATGAGACAAACGCTAGGGAACAGTAGCTAAATAGACTTATCTACTTCTACTTTGATTTGTGGTTCCTGAACTCTCTAAATCTGGTAATAACAATTGTCTTTATAAGCTTACATTGTTTCAAAGACATGGGCATTATTCTTTATGAATGACTTCTTGGATCATCTGGGGATTGATCTGACTAGATCTCGACAGACTTGTAAAAGCAACATGTATGAAAAAGAGCTAGGATTGTGCCCTTAGTATGTGTTTTTGCTGTGGCCATACACATGGATATTATTCACTAGGGAACCGCTGCGAGCCTCGAGACGGACCAAAGCTGAAGATGAAGAGAAGAGAAGCCACCAAGCGCTGCCACTGTTCATATCTGTTAGCATCACAAAGGAGGAAACTGATTTTCCTTTAAGCACTTTTTAAAATAGAAATAGTTCAGCAAACCCTGAAGGTAAGACATATCAGAGGCATTGAATAACTTTGGTTAACTTTTGAGAAGACAGAATAAAGTCAGCGAGGATCAATATAAATCAATGTGCTTTCAGCTGTTTCTTTAATTCCTTAGCCTAATCGCTAAACAAGATATTCAAATCTGATCAAATGAACAATTATTTTGACAGCTTTCAATTGCGTTCGGCAGCAGCAGGCAACCTTTGAGGAGGAGGAAAGCAGGCTAGCTAAATTATGCAAATGCCTGTCAGTTTAACGAATCAGAGGCAGCGAATTAGCGGGCTGTTAGGCTCTCTTAGACCCGCCAATGCTGGTAATATACATGAAGGGGCTTCAGTCTGATTCTATTATGGGTTTGCTGAAAAAGGAGAGGAAGCCAGATGAAAAAAGAGAATTGAGTTAAAAATGAGAAGATTGGGAGATGGAGATAAATGTATGTGAAAACACGGGCCCACATTTATAGTCCTATCAATTCCAAATATCAAATTAACCAAATGAATGGTACAAGATAAAGCCAGGGTGACTGGAGTGCTGAGAATGGGAGGCTATTTCAATAATCGATAGGGCGTGAAGCACAGAGAGATAGAGGGAGAGGGGCTGAGGGGGGGTAGTGGGGAGCATACAACAGTTCATTAGTCATAGCTGGTGACAACTAGAGAGTGTAGCTGGAGAAGATTGTCATTGGGCCTCTACCAAATGAGGAATGACAGAATGCCGGCCGTTCATTCCAACAGCATTCCTGGAGCCCATTGTGTGCGAATGTGAAAAGGACTTATCGCAATACATACACATAAATGTATTTTCTTACGCTTATTCCTGTTAAAGATTGTGGGTTCCTTGGAGCCAATACCAGCAACTAGGGGCCTTAGATAGGGTGGACCATGGACAATGGCCAGGTTATTGCATGGTTAACAACGGCAATATACACAAACAGACAACCGTTCGCTCTCACAGTCATTGACAAGGAGCAATTTAAAATTCAACAATGCCCCAAAAACATCTAGTTGGTGAAAGAAACACATGGAGGACATGCAGACTCAGAAAGCTTCTTGCTAAGAGTCATATATTTTACCTGCTCTGCCACTATGCACCCTTACCCATATAGAGAAGTTAACTGTTGTTCTATAGCGTTGTCACATGAATGGAAATAAATGTGTTCTAAATGCTCATTTTGTGAACTGATGAAAAATTTTAAAAAACTGAAAATCTTTCAAAGGATACCCATCAGAATGTCTTCCAACCTGCCTAAAACATTTGCACAGTCCTGTACTTCCTCAGACCACAATCCTCCTGCTGCTACACTACAAACAAGCTGCCAGCCAACTCACCAGGGAAACTCTAAAAAGATGGGGAGGAACTAAACTCTCTCGCCTTTCTGCAAACTCTGCCTCTTCATGGGCTTTTTTTTTCTTTTTAACTTTGTCTTCCCACAAACACACAAACACTTTCACACAGGAACTTGAAAAACACTCTGGTATAGCCCTCAGTGCAACGCGGAAGCATCTCTGAGGGAGAAACCAGGAAATCAATTCACTCTTTTTAAGCAACCCATTAAAAGGCGCCAAGGAGAGTTAAAGCACTTACTCAAGACATACCATTATAGTATATTATATATTCTGGTCCAAGGCAAGCCTAATGAACACAAACCATTACGCATGGCTGCCAAGAGCCATTATACACATTCCAGATTAAAACATTGGCTTTTGGAAATGCTCCGTAATGCAAATACACAAAGATAATGTCATCTCCCTGCCCCTCTATTACTCGTATACACAGACAGGAATAAATACTGCAACATCCTCCTTAAAATGCACATTTCTGCTATGTTTTTGCCTCTCTCAGGGTCTGTTCCTGTCAGAACCATGGCCCAAAACTCTCAGTCAGCTACCTCGGCTGGGGACGGCCTCTCTGGCTACAAACAGCTTCCCTGCCTGGATGCTTATGTTGTGTTGTTGGCTGGATTTGTACCACTACGCTGCACTGCCTGCTTCATTTACCAAAGCCAACCGGAATCTCCAATACCCAATAGCAGAGTGTGGGCC
The DNA here is from genome assembly GCA_036025475.1 of Philypnodon macrostomus. Taxonomy (NCBI): domain Eukaryota; kingdom Metazoa; phylum Chordata; class Actinopteri; order Gobiiformes; family Eleotridae; genus Philypnodon; species Philypnodon macrostomus. The sequence goes on from JAVQKC010119824.1 coordinate 3,503, forward strand.
TGGGCAATATGACAAAGAACTATATCAAGCTATTCTTCATTGAGTTTGAGTTTTATAATGTGTTTAACTCATTTATTCAGATTTTAATGTTTATATGAATGTGAAGAATGCAAACAAAGAATCCAATTACAATCCAATTAATATAATATAAAATAATATTATATTATATACAAAATATATATATATGAATGAGATTGATGGACTCTTGACCAAAGAAGTGCCTCCCTGAATGCAAACTGGTCACAAATGTACAAATGTAAACATCCTCAAAAGACCTTTACTTCCGATCCCCAGGGGAAACAAACATGGATAATGTTTGGTCACAGTTTAGCAACCAAACATTCTGTAATCCTATAATCCACTCCATGTCAGGCATGCTCTCCATGGTTGAATTTATTTTAGGTCCATTTCTCTTGATTACAACAAAGCAACTGGAGCAGCACAAAGATGCAGTGAGCCAATGAGAAGCTCTCAGAGTGTGAACTTTCTCATGCACAGAAATACAACATGTGCGGTGTTCACTTGACAATCAAAAAAACACAAATTCTCCCAAAGCATGTTCATTTACAAACAGTGGAGGCTAAGAGCTAAGGATTACTAGATGTACTATACATACACATACACGTACATACACATACACATACACATACATACACATACACATACATACATACACATACATACACATACATACATACACATACATACACATACATACACATACATACACATACATACACATACACATACATACACATACACATACATACACATACATACACATACATACACATACATACACATACATACACATACATACATACACATACATACACACACATGCAAAAGCCACAAAACCTAGAGAAAAAACTAAAAAAGGAACAAACATGGAACCATGCAAAAATAAGGCAACAGCTTCCAGGTATTTCTGAAATCACTGCTTATAGTAGAAGCAGTCTCCAAAGGTAATGTTAAACAACCTTGGAGAGATCTGTTGTCTTTGTTAAGTCTAAATACTTTGGTCACTTACACAGTCTGAAGAAATGCTTTTCCGGGAGATGTGGTCAATCTAAGCTGACCATAGCAGTGAGTGTAGGTTAACAGTTCTTCTTCAAGTGTTAGCGTATATGGCAATTGTCCAGGTCGTCTCCCACCTCACGCACTGAGTCAGCTGGGATAGGGTCCAGCTCTTGGATCCTGAAAAAAATAATTGGGAGAAAATTAATTAGGCTCTTGGATTCACGGGGTAGAATTCTTAATGAGAAACAATAAAAAATGGATGGCACTGAACAGTTAGCATGTCCTGTATACCTTAGTTCTTTCTGTAATAACGTTGTTAATTATGATATCTACCCTGCCTTAAACCCAAAGCAGCATGCTCCGGAACAAAATACCCAAAAAATAGATTTAGCTGGCTTTATGTGAAACAGGGAGAAGATTGGGGATTGACATTCAGCAAACTGTTATGAACTGGATTCGAACTCACAACATCAGGGCAAGCACTGAATATGGGCCACACCCTCTACCGACTGAGCTACACTGTGGCCCGTGACAATTGATTTCTATCCTGAGTTGTGTTTAACTGTGTGTGCATTGTGGGTGTGTGTTGGTTGTGTCTATAATGTGAATCAGTAGCTGTGCGTGCAGAGGGAAGTTTGTCAATGAGAGAAAAAGAGAGAGAGAGAGAGAGGGGAGGAGGAGAGAGAGGGAGTGCTTCTGCTTGAGTTATTTGTCAGTCGTCCTGGTGTTTCACTTGACTGAAGAGACCAGTCAGGAGGGACCGCAGTACGGCCTCCCCGATGACACACTTTCACTCAATGCACTCTCACTGACCTCACACCATGAACACACACAGACACAGATAGACAAAGACATCGCCAAGGCACACATGGGACAGATGATATACAAAAATCTCAACCAAGCTTTTCCAAACCTAAACCAGGACTAATCCTAGACTAAACTGGGACTAAAGGGGATAAACTAAGAACTAAAACAAAGGCTTTGATTATTTTAATTTGGTAACAACAGCTTATTTTAAGGCTATAATAGGACTGATGACATTATAACAATGCCTTCATTTTCCAGTTAGACATTACTCATTACTATTCTGATAACAATAAATTTAAAAATATATTCTCAAGCACTGAGATAAATGAGAGCAGACGTGTGTATCTCTTCTATCTCTCGCTACACCACCCACTGTGTGCAAGCAAGTGAAGTTAACGTGGATGTTGGATTCGCAGGAAGCATTGGTGCTTAACAAACCATAATAAATGGCCACAGCTGTGAACCCCGCACTAATGCTGCAGGACTATGTCGCTTTGACTCAGTGCCAGCAGAAAACCATGGAACATGTTTTCAAAAGTGTTGGTCATCCCTTCTCTTAGTAGAATCTGGTCAGTTATTTTGATGGATTCACGTAACATTAGTGGATATCTAAAGCAGAGAAGAGGGCTTGACAAACTCTTTTGATTCCAACATTGCATCTTTTCCTTTATTTGTCATTTTTGTAATGCTTCTGCCTACGTCTGTGCATTTTCCACTTTCTGCATGTAGATTTTTGATTATTGACAATGATTTTGAGTGCACTTGGGCGGACTGCTATCTCAAGTGGAGAATGTCCTCGGTGTGGATTCCTCCCACCATCTAAAGACATGCCTGTGTTAGAAGATTTGCAGATAGTGAACAATAGACAGTGTGTGTATGTCTTTAAGTGTCAGCCCTGCAACTAACAGGCAGGTATTTTCTATCTGAGCTGTATAGTTGCTGGAATAGGCAAACAACAGCCACTGGTAGAAAATACTTTATTATTACTTATTTCATCTGCACTTGACCAAAACATATTAACACAAGCTAAAATATTACAAAAATGTTTCTGGGACACACTAACTGGGACATTGTTCATAGTAACCCATTTGATCCTGAAGTAGGTTACTACAGACAATGTTTTGATCTGAGCCATGGCCTTGCAAAGCCAACCAGGGCAATAACAAGATTTCAACATTTGGTTCGTGCAATATTTAGTACTGTCTATCTAAAGTGTGAAAGCAATTTGCACTTTGGTATGGACACAGAATACTGCAAGGGTTTAATGTGAATGTCTTATTCTAGGCACCTTTATTTGGAAGAGATGTGATAAAAACTGATAACACGTTCTAAAAATTGTTTAAGTTTTCCCTGGATTTGCCGGCATGAGAAGACTAGCATGCTGAGTGAAGCTAAGGTCTGCTTTTATACGGTTCATCAGTAGTTCATGCAGCCATTAAGTTTAACAAATACAGCATAATGGATAAACTCCTGGCCAAGCATGTGCAGCAATCATGCACAGAATTAAAATGATAAAGGTAGATTCAGCACTTTGACACAGTCAGGAATAGAAAATGATACAAATAGAAGCTATCTGTTAAGCAAATCCATCAACATCAGCAGCTTTGAAATGCCGTTTTATCTGGAAAATTACTAATGTGCGCTCGGATGAGAGGGCCCGTACAATCAAGGCAACGACGTGTTTCGATTTATTAATATATGCAGCAAACAAACTCCTGCATCAAAAACAAGGGAGTAGATTGAATTGGCAATGTTTCTCCCCAACCGAATGACAAAAGGCAATTACAAAAGCAATGTGTGACAGAATGGAGTAGGTTTGACAGAGGGTATAATATTTGTCTGTTTTCGCAGCGATAGATTGTATACACTAACGCAAAATGATTGTTATAGTGATACTGAACAAAATCTATGGCATCATTTGCATGTTGGTACATCTGGATCTGAGCTTAAATGAAACTTATAGCAATGATTTTGTCTTGATTTAGTTCTGATTTACACCTGTATTAGTCCTGTATTGTCCTGGTTGAGCTCTGTTTTAGCAGGGGTTACTTGTTAGGCTCTGGTTTAGTCCTTAGCTAGACTTCCACGATCACTTAATTCCAACTAAACTGACTCAAACTATCCCCATTCTTATCATTATCCCAATATTAAATTATATAGTTATTGCATATAACATTTTTCTAATATCATGCAGCTCTAACTTCCACTATCGCTCTTAGTTTCTTTTGCACACTGGTCTCTCCATTTTGTCTCCATAGAGCTCCTAACCACGGCTGAAAAGGTCACCCCGGTGCCACGGAGCAGTCTAATTACTGTATATTAAACAGACCGACCTCTATTCATTTGCATCCACCTCTGGTCCGCCATGCCACTCTCTCCGCGGACTTTTTGGAATACCCTGACAGTCTTTTAACATTTAAGATTAGCAGCTCTTTGGTCCAGTCTAAAACCAGCGACTTTATGAGACCATGGCAGCCTTTTTACAATGCAGAGCGCTGTGAACTGGAGAGTTTATTGGTTCATAATGTATGCAACAAACGCAGAGGTTGTTAGTTTACTACCTCTGTGAGAAGGGGCTGCATGTAAAAAGATTTAGAGCTGGATGAGACCTAACGAAATAAAATCTAAAATCGTAACTTGTACAGTGGAGCTGGAAATTAATGCGTTCATACAGAGGATATCTCTTACTAGTACACATTTAGTACATTAATGTCAAGTAATTTATGTTTTATTGATTTTAACATGTATTAGGTACATTACAACTGGCTCTATGTACACTCCTTCACCTTAAAGGGTCTATATTATTCTAAGCTAACTTCTACCATGTTGTAATGTCGTTCCCTCATACAATATATTAGTGTTTTGCTTCATTCATACATGTTTGTGCCTGTATTTCCTGGCACTACCTTTCTGTGAGCTCCAACTGGCTTCTTCATCCACATCCTTCCTAGCCTGTCCTAATCCAGGAAGTATTCATTTACCCAAAAAACAGGATGCACTTTGGTTTCTACTAATTCCCAGCAGCTATTTTCATGGTGTAATAAAATAACATAATACCTGTATAGGAACAGTAAAGCATTTATTGAAAACATATTTTAGCCAGATTATTTTAACTGCTGCTCTAGTGGTCACCATTGGTATGAGAGGATAAACAGACTCATACTGTAGGCTATTAAAGTCCAATAAATCCATGTCTACAGCCTTTTCATCCTTTATTGTGATACGTACCTGCTAGCATCACTTCTGTACCATGTCCCATGTATATATAGAGTGTGGAGTAGGTTGTACCTGAGGTTAATATTGTATAGCACTAATGCACTTGTGTTTATACTGTACTCACAAATTATACCACTGCATTAGAAATTAATGCCACTCCCTCTGCCGCTCTACAATTTCAGATTCCATGACTGCAATCAACAACACATAATGGCCGTTCCAGAGAAGACTATATCATTAATACTAGTATACATTATTAAAGCCTTGGGTTCAACAATCACCTTATAGCAACATTTCTCATAGAAGGAAAGAGAAGAGTCCATAGAGTCCCATGCAATAAGTCAAATATTTTTACACATACACTTTCCACTGTGGCGACATCACGGTGTTTTAACTGCATTTTTTTAAATATATATATATATGACATAGAGCAGCCGATATTACCAACAATCACACTTGTATACAAAGATAATATTTTGCTTTTAACCCTTCTGTGCAAACAAACACCTCTTGACAACAGCAATTAGCTATCCAAAGACAAAGTAATCATCCCATATTAAGGCCCCATTATTATCTGATAAGGGACCATTGTTTGTTGCACAGTTGTTTGCACAGTACATCAGTGTACATTTTTACGTTGGTCTTTTTTGAGGCCCACACTCTGTCTGTGTGCAGTGTCCGTCAAAGTAACATTCTCATAATAGTCCTGTTAAGTTGTCACCAAATTCTGAAGGATCCCTTGGTGTCACTTCCAATTCTCTTTGTACCTGCTCCACAAGTAAACAATAGTTTGATGAAAGCTACTGGGGAATGAAAGGATGACAGTTGTTTTAGGGTGAACATCAGTAAGACAAAATCATTGTCTATCAAAAAGATGAATTCCATCTATCAAAAGATGAATCAAAAAGATGAATTCCATCTATCAAAAGATGAACCAAAGTCACATAAAAATGACAAACTCAATTCAGACAAAAGTTGGAACAATGTGTAAAATGTAAAAATTGAATTGGGTTTGTGCATTACTAACAGCAAGAACCAAATGCACGGCTGTTTATTAAAGTAATTATGTGCAAAGTGCTGAGAGGTTCGACAGAGGCAAAGAGAGAAGCCCTGGGGAACAAGGGTGATGGTGGTGGTGGTGGTGGGGGGTCTGTTTGGTAATAAAGTGAATATACACACAGTACATTGCATAGCCTTGGGCCATCTTCAGGGCAATAATGTAATAAAGAAGAAATTCATCCAAAGAAATTAATCAGTAATTCAATCAGCCGCTCGCAATGGAAGTATGTAGACTACACACCTCATATGCGTCATATTGCTTCATATGGAAATACAAGGAATCTACAACTAAGTAGGGCATTAAAATAGAATAAATATGAACGTAAAAGAATTGATCGGCACCAAGCTCACAAGGCCAGTTGTTGCTGTAGTGGCTTTTCTATTATGGCTCACACGACTGGCTGAAATTAAGCATGGAGCTAGTGCTGGTGGAGTAATGGTGAAGAAGAGAGGTTCTTTAAATCACAGCAGTCAGATAAGTGAGCGCATATACACGGGTCTATAGTGTTACTCATCACAGAAGCAATAACTGGGAGACATTTGCAAAAGGCCACTGAAGTACATGTGAATGCCTCGGGAGTTGACTATAGTAGTAGACCACTCAAACAGAAGGACGAAACTTTAGCATGAGACCAATGTGATTTTGCAGTTATCCCCAACAATGTGTAGATGCATTGCTAATATTTCCCCTCTTTGTTTTAATGTGAGTTTTTCAATGCTAATGGTATACAAGCATGTCACTGGAATGATTAGATGAGAAGATTTGGTGATGGGTCACAGGATGAACTAAGACCATACCAGACTTCAATTCCTCCATGCCAGTATTGGTTTCTCTCTATCTGTGTGATGTTTGCACGTTCTCACTGTCTCAAAGCAGCTTTTCTCAAGGCACTCCAGTTTTCCCCATCAACCTCGAGATATGCCCAATATAGGCTAATCCTCCAGCAAGGTCCTGACCAAGTATCCTAGCTCAAGATCTGAAGAAAGGACCCTGGATGCTGCTCCTGACAGGTTACCACAGGTGCATGGGATTGCTCAAAAGGAAAGCATTTCAGTTGAATTCGATTTTGCTTGACCTTGGTCCTTCTTAGCCATATTCTTTATCTTGATTTGGCCCCAATTCCTAAAAGTTGGGATCTGAAATCGTGTAAAGCCTACAGTGTGTTGAGCCTAAAAACTCCTATATGATTAATAGTCAAGATCCACTGAACCACAAGTGACATGATTTGCAACCACGTAGCTATCAACCGCCTTATTGTTCTGCTGTTGAAAGGGAGATTTTCAAATACAACCCATAACATAATAGTGCTTGGTGCTGCAGGCTTGATAAGAAAATGCACAGTGGGTGTTAGTTTCCATTTGCAGGTTGGATACCCTCAAGCTATTCAACATTTTTTCCCCATCTTCGACTTCCCACGGTCATTTCTCTAAATGACAGTGAAATATTATCAGGGGCTCTGGGATTGACGTTGCCTTCTGAATACTGAACCCTATCAGCGCTTTGCAGTTAAAGTCCGGCTCTCTAGTGTATTTGAGAAAAACTCTCATTTCCCCTGATAAGTTAAACTCCAGCAACATACTGGCATTTCAGATCTGCACATCTTAGCTTTTCATTATTTTTTGTAAGCAGAAAATAATGTGGAAATGCTAGAAAAAGCTACTGTTTTTCTCTAAGGGTTTCTCCATTAATTAAAAGTGTTACAGTGGTTGCTCAATGGATGGACAGCTTTTGTAGATTGCAAAGAGAAAGCAAAGTGAAGAAAAAGTTTTTGTTTGGGGTCTGTGTGTGTGTTTCCTCCGTGTGCTCCAGCTTGTGCGCCCACGCCTAAGTCCCATAGTTGCTGAACTAAACTTGTGGTATGCAAGCATAGGATTGGCCGCAAGTCATTGTCATTTAGTGCTCCGGTTTTTTATTATTTGTGAAAGCTAAAAAACACATTTTCTCTAAGGTAATTATGTCCTTGCTTAATTAAAAATATTACAGTGGTTGCTAAACAGAAGAACAACCATTATGAATTGCAAAGAAATGGCATAATAAAGAGGGCAGTTTTCTGTGTATGAGAAAAGACCATGTCGAGATAAAAATGACTGGACCCCAGACATTATTTGTGTTACAATTTCTGAATATCTCAAGAGATGAAAGAAATAAGGCTGGAGGGAGCAGCAGATGGAAAAACTCCATCATATCTCAAGAGGTAGGAAGAGCGACTCTGGCACTCTCCAATACACACCCCACGCACAGAAAAGATGCAGGCAGGATTTTCAATTTGCCTTCCATGGTTTTGCCCCTACCTGGCCCCTAGCGTTTAGCATCAAAGTTCTGCCCCGACCATAAAAAGCCAAATTCTCTATGACACAGTGGAGATTGCTCTGTCGAAAATGCAATCAGCCAAAGCCGCCCAGAGTGCTGATGAATTACCGTGGCTTAAGAAAAGACAATGACTTGTCACTTCTGCGATGATGGGGGCTTGGCCAGGGACAGTGGATGGAGAGCAGGGGAGGCACATGGACAGAATGAGTAGGAGTGCTGTGGATGATTTATACATGCAGCACAAATCAAAACATCTGGATGAGGTGAAGTATAGCAGTCAGTCAGAAATGTTTTCCAATCTGTAGGCAAATCTTTGTAGGTCACTGGAAAAATGTGTAATCACATAAGAAACATCAATGTGCTTCTTGTTCAAAAGTGTGCCATTTGTTCATTCATATTCTACCTATTCCCATTAATGGTTGCACTGACTGAAGCCTATCCCAACAATAGGAGCGTTAGTTGAGGTACACCCTTAACAGATACAAGTTAGTCGCAGGGCTGGCACAAAGACATACACCATTGGCTCACATTATTTACTCAATGCAATTTTGACTATAAATTAGATGATTTACATAATTCCCTGTTCCTATCTATAAGGGTACTGTCCCAGGTTTTTTCAGGACTTTCTGATTGACTAAATAACATTCAGGGATGCCTCAAATACAAAAACTAATTAAAAATGTGAAACCAATTAAAAAGTATCTTCAACACAAGAAGTAAAATCAATCACATTTATGGAAAGTCTACAAAAAGCCAGATCTATCTTTATCTCCATACCAACAAACATCCGTTCCTGCCGTCTATTTTTATTTACCGATGAGCTCTTCCCCTCTCACCCCTCATTTTAGCACTAGCTGCAGCAGACTAAGGTAATTGAAAGTGTGCAGTGGACCAAATACAACATCACACTAGGACGAGGAGTAACAAAAGAAGCTAGTGAAAATATGGTGCGTTTATACTGTCACTGAGCCCAGATGAGTCAGACTAAAGCATGAAACACTCGTCCCGTGGCTGTGTCAACGGCAATTACGGCTCCTTGTTTACTAATGCGCTGTCAATATTGCACGTGGATTTCGCAGGCTGCAGTCGGCATACGAAAAAAGATGTTTGAGAAAGACATTATGACAACGTGAAATTGCTCCTCCAAGATAATAGTCGGGAGATATTAAAGATGTGGCAATTTTGTCCGACTCAAAAATGACCATGTTTCTTTGTTGCATACAATGGAATATAATTTCACAATATGCATGGCTAAAAAGACTTGACAAGGAATCAAAAAGTAATCAAAACACTCAAAATGTACTCTTTATGCTAACTTTTTGTTTCCAGTTTATTTATAGTATAGTTAAATGTTGAATTAGTAAAACGTGGATTATAATAATGTTTTGTCAAGCACAAAATACGCTGATGTAGGTACAACTGTGCTTTCAAAACTGCTTCACAAAAATTCTTTAAGTTCTTATTTCACTCGTTGCACCTCGTCCAGGGCAGTTACTTAGGTCAAAGGTCAGAAAATGTTTGCTTGTCTATTTATAGTAGTCTCGGTTGGTGGTAATATGTTGAATAAGCCATAACTGGAAAGCTGAAGTACATAAAATAGTTTTTCATGCATGTTTTCTAAATGTGTTTTGTACAGTATTACCCCAGGGAACAGAAAATAGGCATGGTGTGAATTTGATAGCCCTTTCACTATTGTTCAAGAACTTACAAAAGGCCTTTGGGGGTTTCCTTCACAAAAATACATGACATTTATTACCAATGAGGAAGTCGATTTTAAAAATGTATCTTTTGCAGTTAAAGGTCATTAAAAATGGAAGAGTGAGAGGGTCATGGAGAGTTGTCGCTTCAGAGCACCATTCAATCTCAGCTGGAAGACCGAAATATGCTGTATCCACATGCAATATACAAACCTGTGCACTGTATGACCTCCCATTTGCCCACATTCACTGGAGTGGAATCATATATCATCACATGACACATAAGTGCTGACTTGCATAATGCTTCTACTTCTTTGAGGGTTTCGCCATGGCTGAAACACACTGTAGAATACCTAAGCAAAGGCATGTTGGTGGGCCTGTGCCCTGAAAAATGGTCATTAAATAGTGATGGGAGCCTGCACTGCTGTGGCCGCCTGTCGGGGCTGCAGCTGTAGGCTTAGTGCTCATGTTATGCTCATCACCGCAGGGGTCAGGGAGAGTGCAAGGCTGTTCTATAGTTACGGGACGACCAGTTTATCACCCCTACATGTGTGTTTCCACAAGTCACACCAAACACACACCCTTTACCTCATGTTAACCCCCTCCACAGGCACGTCTGCATGCATGAGCGAGGTCAGCTTACGGTCACCGAGCGTTGTGGCGCGTCCCGGGATGACGACTATTTGGAAAAGGCTGGCTGTCTAGGTTTAGAGTGAGCAGGCACTTTGGAGCATCTCCTCACAGAGTGCTTGTTCACCAAAAATGAAAGCTGTCATTTTGGCTTAAGGTTACGTTGAACTTGTGTTAGCATAATGTCAACGCTAACACTGCTATGGTTTAATCACATTTCCACTAGTAGTAGTACAGTATGGGTCGGGTCATAGAATACTGGTTGGAATTGGTAACTTGAAAGCTTGATGTCATACTGAATACTACCATGCTTCCAAGATATAAATCATATAAGGAAAGAACAAACGGGTATATGAAGACAAAATAGTCCTAATCTTTGAAACTTTACAACCAGTGTGCACTTTGCCAAGGCATTTGACCTATCTCAAAAAAGAAACAATATAGCACCCAGACTGGAATAACAATGTTTTCGCTCAGGGGTAAAAGCTCCATCCACCGACACACACAATTCCTTTTTATATAATTTGCTTTTTTATGTGACAATTCTACTCATGTTTAATGCAAAGTACACACAGAAATGTTTTGAAACGATGGGCTTACTAAATGCATTCAGTTGTTAGGCTTTCACATACTAACTTTATGGATTTTGACAAAAAGAGAACTCTTTTAGAAACTGCAGCCAAAAGGTTAAGAAAGGACGGTGCACTTTGGGACAGTTCATGCTACTGTGGCCAATGGAAACAACCATACAGTTTATTGGAACAACGCCCCGAATCCATACCGTAGAAATGATCCTCAGAGCAAAACCCTTAAACTGGCCCATTGCAGGGGAGTTGCTTTGTGATAATATATTGTGTTCTGAACTCTTCCAGATGTGCCAGGTTTACAATGGAAAGCTAAGGGATTTATTTCATAAGTCATTAAAAACCACAAGAGTTAGGCCATTTTCAACATTTCTGTCTCTATGCTATTTTGTTCCCAGAGCAAACATAATGTGACTGCTTTTTAGTATTTAATGTGATATCGAACTAAATCAATTAAACCTTTTTTATGTTGCAGGAATGTGAAGTGCTCAATATTGATAATGGAATCGCAGTCTTTTCAATAAATGAATGGTGTAATCCATGTCAAAACTGATGGGCCTTGTTCAGCTACTTTATAAGACCATTGTATTTCATCAAAAGTAAACATACTATCATGTACTAAGGACAATTTAGATGCATGCATGTCAGTGGAAGGTGGCAGCAAGCAGGAGAGGAGCCCTAGTAAGATAAGGAGGGTATACAGACTACACTCAACAACCATATTAATAGATTTGTGTGAGCTTATAAACGATATACCACAAGCTGATGCAAATTCCATTATTCCAAATTATTCTCAGTATTAATTACACTGTTGCATTGTCACACCACTGAAGCCAAAAATGGAGAACGCTGCCGTTTCGGTCCGATAAACGTCCTTAATGAATTAATCAATTAGCTGATGATTCATTTTCTCACCATTGCGCGACTGATTGCCTTTTAGCACTTGCCATTAAGACCTCAACGATGACCGCACCCTTCTTTTGAAAAACCCAGCACTTCTTCTGTGCCATCAATTAACTCCTGTCCATTACCTCGGCTGTGTTTTTTGCACCAGACGCACCTTCTCCGGCCCCAAGGCAGGCATCTTGCACACTCGACATTTAACTGGAACCGAATCAGTGGAGTGATGAATGACTTCCAACACGCTGTGGACTCAGCAAATGTTAAATATTCTCATTAGCTGTTTGAGAGATCTCGCACACAGACATACACACATGCACACTGTAAAATCGGACGTGTTACCGTACGAAAATTTTGTACGAATTTTGGCATGGGTTAGGCTCAAATATATATTAAGCTCAAACCTGACACCTAATTACCCCCCGACCCTGAACATATCTGACCAATTTTATGGCCATTACCTCCATAGCGCCCCCTATAGACTGAAAGAAGAAGGTAGTTTTAGGTAAATTTGGCAAAAAACATCCTTCACAAACAAAATAGACACAAATAGACCCTTCCCATGTTTGTCATGGTTTGGGGGCGGGGCCTCTTAATTGCTCGTTAACAACATAAAAACCCTTAGAAATCACACAATGTCTGATTAAGGTGCCTGTTAATGCCATAGCAGTTGTGGCAGACGTATGGGGGCGTTTCGCCAATATACACCTTGCTGTCGGGTACCACAGCGTGGGCCTAGTTTTTCAGTGCACCCATGCCAGCCTGGTGAATTTGTCACCTTTTCTTTTTCTGTCCCCATATCTTCTCGCCCCGGCTGCAGGCGCTGGGGCAGTGGTACAACTCATGTCAAAGAGCTGTCATACATGTCTCTGTCAAAGCAGAAGCAGCGGGACACTGGAGATGGACAGACACCCGATCTCCAGCTGCCCCTGGTCTCCCTTTGGGATGACTGATCAGCGCTGTTAGCACGAAACACCAGAGGCAAGATTAGCACAGGCAGCTGGTTTTACAGAGCTAGACGAGATGGACTGTAGCCTGACCTTTGACCCCTGAAGTATCTATTATCACTAAATATGGATGATAAATGTGACAAGCACATGTCTTAGTAATGGTAATGCTACTCATCTGAACTTTGTATTCAACTGGTTGGACTGTGGGACCCAAATTTATACCCAATTAAATTCAATAATTTTGAACTGGTGATACTCTGGTTTACAGAGATCGATCGATCGAGCTATCTATCTATCTATCTATCTATCTATCTATCTATCTATCTAT
>JAVQKC010119842.1:0-23676 GCA_036025475.1 Philypnodon macrostomus
AGAAAGCAACACAGCGCTGCATTATTTGTTGATCTCTCGGAGGCGTTTGATTCAGTTGATCATGGTTTGTTACTAACCAAATTAAAATCAATTGGTTTGAGTTCAAAGGCTGTTGCATGGTTCCAGAATTATCTCTTAGATCGTTCTCAGTGTGTTCATGCAGAAGGTTATAAATCTGAATCTCTTGAGATAACCAAAGGTGTCCCTCAAGGATAAATCTTGGCTCGCATTTTGTTTTCTATCTTTATAAAGGATTTAGATAAAGACATTCAAGCAAAACTACATTTATATGCTGATGATACAGTGATTTACACCCAAGCTTGCAGGAGCAGTACAGGAACTTCAGGCGGCATTTCAGACATTGCTAAATATGTTACTGAGTCTAAAATAGGTTTTAAATACACAGAAAACAAAGTTTATGGTTTTTTCAAAAGCTCGATCACAGCTACTTGACAATTGTATCTCGTCTTTAGAATGACAATCCATAGAGAGTATCTTCATACAAGTACTTGGGATATGGATTGATGGTGATATATTGTACATACATGCTGCATCCTCAATCTTACGTCACGTTGATTCAGTGTACCATACATCACTACGATTCATTACAAACTCCTAGTCCCTCACTCATTATTGCATTCTTTATGATTTAGTTGATTTTGGTTGGACATCTCTCAAAATCCGTAGACAACAGTGTTGGTATATCTTCATTTATAAATCAATACTTGGCAAACTTCCACTGTACCTCTGTAACCTCCTCTCTGATGGCTCTAATACCTATCAGTTACGCTCTTCTAAGTGGCTACTGTTTAATGTTCCCTGAGCCACAACTTAATTGGGAAAAATTGCATTCTCCTACTCAGCACCTTGGGGATGGAATAATCTACAGAAAGAGCTTAAACTAGAAACACTTATGTCCATAAATAAATTAAAACTTCCATAAAGAATGTGCTGATGGAGACGTGCTTGTTTTTCTTGAAATGTTTTTATGACTATGTATTTGTCATTTTATTATGAAAATGTAAAATGTTGTAATATGTATTGTTTTGTGGTTTGGCTGCTACCTTGGCCAGGTCTCTCTTGAAAAAGAGATTTTGAATGGGACCTCCTGGTTAAATAAAACAAATTAAAAATGTAGCAGAGTGGTTGTCATTTGTCAAAGCCATCTTGATTTCTTTTGCAATATTTTGTGGCTAATGCTAATTTCTCCATTGGAAATTAATCATGGCCTTGCCTCCAGTTGCATGGACATGGGGAACTAAACATGGGCCTTCAGTAACTTCTAAAAGTAATTGTAATCCATGATCCTCTTTCAATCCTCTCATGTGATATTATTTGGAATAATCTTGAGTAAAAATGTTCCATGTTGTGTAATTGTGTGAGCTTCTATGGTTTTGAGCAAAGATTTTTAGTTTGGGGATATATTGTTTTACTTTTCAAAATCATTGTGTCTGTTATATAAGGCCTACAAACATAAATCTGACATTAGATTCAAACTGTTATTATTGAGTTGTCTTATTTATTGGATCACATCTAAACACTGGTTAATGGGAAGCCAAGTCTACACAGAAGTTGACCAAATGTTTTATTTATGGTGAAGCCTGACTCTTGTTTAAGTTATGTTTTTATGATCAAATGTCACTTCTTTATGCCTTATTTACCCTATTAATGTTTATTAATATATAATGCCTCTGGTTTTGTATTTGAAGCTTGTTGGGTTCTGTTTACAATAGGCCTAACCCAGGAGTGGGCGAACTTTTTGACTCAAAGGCCACATGGGGTTTAAAAATGTACCAAGTGGGCCAGCTGATATTGTATTCTTTGTAAACTGCAACCATTTCTTGACAGATCTTGACATACAGCCTTCGGACCTCAGTGAAAAAAATATTATAAAAAATTATAACAACGTGAGTGATAAATTGGCAATATTTTATAATTTAAAAAATATGAGCAAATGCTTGGTGGGCCGGATTAAAAAGCCCAAAGGGCAGTTTGTCCACTTCTGGACTAACCCATAGCTTTTCATTTTGCAGCTATCAAAATAGTTCTAAAAACATGCACTCTGCAAGTTGGATGTTAATACTACATTTCAGGATAGTTGAAGACATAGTCAAAAGAATGTACATTATTTTAGCTAAATGTGTTCTGGCATTTTGAGGGAACAGAAATATAAAATCCTGTAGCGTGTCCCCCATAAAAGGGATAATTGTTCAAACTTAGCCTGAACAGGAAGTAAGAGGATTTTATCAAACAATGAAACATGGCCCAAACACATCTTTGCCACTAACCATATTTATATGAATGCTAATAACCTCATATTAATTTCACTATCTGTTCTCACGACTTTATAAAGGTGATTTATTGAAGGGCACCTCAAAGTCCCTGAAGGTGATTTGAGATCAGGGACTCAGTCAATCTGGAGGCTCACGTTTAAACAAATCTGCCCGTCTCTCACGCGCGCCTCTCACGTTACGGTGTCTCCATCAAATATTCATCCATGGAAAAAACTCTTTGATTCCACTTGGCTTTATACGCCAGGTTAAAGTTAACCTAAACATGTAACCGGAGATAAAGCGTGCGCGCACACCAGCTCCTGCAGCCGGGACCTTGTATTAGAGTCTATCAAAGAGACGCTGGGGGAGAAAGCACTGAGCCTGTGCCAGACCTTATTTAGAAAACGGATCATGTCCGCTTCCTCTACAGGTGAGTCCCAATACAACGCACTCTGAAGACTAAACTTCGCTTTTAATACGTCTCTTCCTCCATTTTGTTGTACTATAAAGCTCTTTTTGACTCCGGTCTGACTTTTATAGACATAAAATGGTAGTCGTTCACATAATTGCTTTACTTTACGGGGGATACCCAATGCGCAATTACGCACGAGAAACTAGATGCTATTACAAACGCCTTTCGTTAGAGCAGATTTTGCCTGTATCTTTGATGAAAACAATAATTGCACGAATAATAATAATGATTTCATTTGGAAAACCTAACTGCTGTCATTATAACTTATTTTGAGTCCCTTTGGTCACATGACCTGCGTCTAAACCTCACTTTAGAATTCGTCCGTGAAATGTGGTCACTAAAATCCTTGCATTTTGACTTTGTTTAGCCATAAAACCCCTTTGAAAGCATTTCCAGGGGGGGTGTACCACGTTAGATCTCGGACATGACTGCCTCTATCACCTGTTGAAATCATCCAAAACGCAGACAGTAAAGGCATACTTACCCGTTGTATCCACGCGTAAAAATACAACCAAGCCCCAAAAAGAAAAACAAGGAATCGACGTAAAACAGGTTTATATTGACACGTCTTCTCACGCGCTCCTCTTCATCCTCCCCCCGCTCTGACGTCATCGATATTGCTTTGAGAGATTTGGCCCTGTTTACTCCCAATGATGGGGGATGTGTCCGCTTGAGGCAATGGCTAAGTCTTGGTAATTACGCCCAAGATTTTAACCTAATTAAGATTTTCTAGACGCCCCTGTTGCTGTTAAAACTGAAAGCAAACACCCCCAAATCCAAAACGAACCTTATTGCCACGTTTAACGTGCCTACAAATGATCTACAAACATAACTTTACCATTAAAATAAGATGCAAATATCGCGTGATTTTACGACGCGTGAATATCTCGCCATTGTTGAAATTACCCGAAGGAATGACTAAGGGGTTTTTGGGTATGAGTATATCGTTTGCCAGGTCAGCAAACACGTGGTGTGGCTATGCTTTTGTTAGATAAATTGATTTTTCGTTGATCTTAAATATTTGTCAACGAAATAAGTCAAAATGGCGAATTTTTAGGTCGAAATAACTTTATAACCAGTTTAGCAATTAGGAGCACCAAGCTAGTGGCTCTGTGGATGCCAAATCACTCAAGGCCTCGCGGTTGCATTCAATAGGCTTTTATATACATATAGGTTTTTTGCTTTTTCGTATTTAGGATTACGTATATCTCGCTAGGCTTGAAACTATGGGGGTCACAGAGTCCAGAAGGTCCCCTTATCCTAACCAATGTTTACGCCACCTTGTTAAAAGCCAAAAAAAGAAGAGGATTCGTGTCTGGAATGCATGAAGTAAACGAATAACAACAGCCCCTTGGTCCAAAAGAAAAAGCCATAGACGAACTCAATGAACCCTTTGAACTGAACTGACAGCAGCTCACTCTCAGGGCGAAGGCACTTTTCCTCCGGGAGCCTGCTGCTGCCGCTGATGCCTGATGGAGGTGGGGGCAGGGCGAGGTTAGCTGGGGTGAAGCGCTCCAAAGTCTGCACTCAAAGTTGGGACTCAAAAAGCTCAGGAATCTGCCTCTCCTAGGTGAGTTTTAGTGGTTAAAATAAGTTGTTGATCCGGTCGACATATGTATGTGTTTGGTTTAAGTCCTTTAGCCTTTAAGAAACAGCAGAAACAGTAGCTCAGGTGGCCAAGTAAAAAGGTCTGTACAATGTGTATTTATCAGTTTAGTTACACAGGTTTTAGATCTGGTTCACATTTCAAAGTAAGATATTTAGTCGAAAAAAGCACAGTACAAAAGTCAGTGCATGGTTAACAATAGCACAGACTATAGACTTTAAAATACATGATAATATACTGTATCAAGGCAGAGTATACTCACCTTAAGACAAACAAAGTCATAAAGTAAAACTCGCATTAATACAAACCTCTATGAAGTGTTTCATTTTCTCAGAATTATTTGGTGACATGAAAATCACAATAATATACTGTTTTGTTGTTAGTACAGAACACATTTTAGCCACAATGACCGTACCATATGTGTTTCTTGATGTGTTCCTTTAAGTATCTGTCGGACCACCTAACAGTGAAGTAACTGAACAATTATTTAATAAGCACATTGTACAAATGTTAATGAAGGTTCTTTTTTATATGTATGTGTCTATAATGTGCCCATAAAGGGACAATAACTTTGATCACATCTCATATTTTTTTGTAAAGTAAATAACTGGAAATTGAGCAAGTGAACTGTTCATATATATAAAGATTGAACACTGGATGGATTGGATGTGCACTGAATTTGTAGTTAAGAAGGTTTTCTGATGACACTGACAGCAGAAGTTTACACAAATACACAAAATAGCACAATGCTGCCCTGTTTCTTATTGCTGGGGTAAAGGTGATCACAACATTCTATAGCCCTATACATGTTAATGGGAGATGGGGGACAGGAACATGACTGTTGTTCATCTGCAGATTTTGTGTGTGGTTGGACAGACACGGGGGTAATTGACCTGGTCACTAATAAAAATGATCAGATTCAACATTTGTGGATTTTGTGGAGGGATATTTCTTTTAAAAATCCCATATAGTAAATACAGAATTCTTACCCCTGCCCCCATCTGAGGGTATGACATCACCACATTCTAGAACTTGCAACTCCCTTTTAAAAATACATTTCTAAAGATTTTTTTAGCCCATTTTGGCTTTATTGATAGGACAGTAAGCGAGAAGAGTGGGGAGTATTGTTATTTTAAAATACATTCAACTTTTCTAGCCCATCATTTTTACATTTTTGAATTTATTATGACCAGCAGAAAGATTTCCCAGCTCTAGTAGCATGTTCTAGTTGCTCTAAGCCTGTACTGATCCGTGAAGTTTTACTGTAGTCGTTTCTGACTCACAGTTCATCCTTCTCTCTCATAGCTTACTCTTTACTCTTCTGTTTCTGTGAGGCTCTGTCCAGACTACACACAGCTAGTCATGCTCAAATCCTAGTAGGGCTGTAGTTGACCAAAGAAATGGTCTGAGTGAGTTTACTTGAGTAACTATCTGAATACACAAGTCCTCATATTGTTAATGTTGTGAGAAAATCAGATGAATTGATGGCTTATATATATATATACTATTTATTTATTTTGTGTTAATTGGTTGAAAATACTAATCTGCACATTTTATTTGGACTACTTTTGACTTGAGTAATGATTTACAGTACAAGTTACAATCCACCCACTTCTTACTGGCATCTAACCCTCAACCAACTACTAGCTACTAGCTACTGCACTGTTGTCAAAACGTTTTGCAAAGATTTGTGCCTTTATTTATGCTATTTTCTAAAAAGTTCCATTTCTATTCTCCCTCTTCTGTTTATTATTTGAAAATACCAAAACTCCAACATTTTTTAGAATCCAACCCTCAACCAGCCTTCATTCCCAAGTGAAAAGAATCACTATGGCTGCCGCGGAGGCCTATAACCACTCTTTTACTACTACAAGCATGTCCTAAAAACCCGGCCTTGTTTGCGGGGAGGCCTATCGGCTGGACGGGGGCGGGGGTGCGGGGTGCTTCCGGAAGGGGTGGCCTTTAGAGTAGGAGGAGGAGATGAGCTCTTGTTGTTGTTGCATACCTTCATCATGTTTTTCTCTTCTAGTAACCGGGAATAACCTCGAAAAATGATCCCATGGCGTTCCCGGTGAAGTCGGAAAAAACACAAGGAAGTTTTTTTCCTTTTTTTTCTTGAATGAGTTTTTCTGCTCCTTCTTCTTTGTATTGATCGGCTCTGTGGCCTTGAGTTCCCCGTGCACGCTGGAGTTGGAGTAATGTTTGTGCAGGCTGTTCCCACGGGTGCTGGAAATCCTGAAAAACAGCCCTGAATTTAAGAGAAAGGACTTAGGACATATTTAGAAATGTGGAATATATGTTTTTCTGATTATTTTTGATACTCAACAACCCCTTTTTTGCTGTAAACCTCAAAAGTTGAATGTGTTATGAATATTTTTTGTCTAATTGTAGCTGTAGGGCCAAGGGAAAAACTCAACTTGGTTTGCATTCTTGAACTGTCAAGCTTTTAATTCTGTTTTGAAAGGTTTTTGAGTTGAGAAAAAGTGGATAAATGATGCGTCAAAGATTTAGACAAATATGTAATAACAATGAAATTAATTAACTATTTTGAACATATAAGTGGTTACGTAATAGTTACTACGCCTGAAAACTGTTTGAAAATACTTTGAAGCTAATGTTGCTAATGCTACAAATTCTTGAAAAAACTCTAAAAACATGGAATACAAACAGTAATGAAATAATGAAATAATTATGTTGTTGTGTGTATCTGTGTGTAAAACTTGGGATCTTTTTTAAAAAAAGAAAAATGCCTAAAATTCTGAACAATAAGCATATATATAACATCTGTACAGTAATGAAAAACTTCTGAATCCTTGAAAAGTGGTTAGAATGTTTCAAAATTACAAAGTTGTTGTAGCGCTTTTGTATAAGCCTTAGTCATTACAATTACACTGGAAAAAATGCTCAAAATCCTCTGAAAATCACTGTGGTTTAAAAACTTCCTAAAATGCTCTGATGATGCATCGGAAGTGACTCAACGTTTACTTTAGAATAGCTCTGCTCTTACCAAACAGGATGGACCCTTAGGCCACTTAAGGACAACCATTTTGAAATTGAATGATTAAAATCGTGTTGTCTAAATAAAACATAATTGGACCTTGATTTGAAGTAGAAAAAAAAACATTTTGTTATTGTTTTTCATCTAATTTTAGTTCTGAAAATGGAGGGGAAAGTGGCTAAAGTGCATCAGAATGATTCATTCAGTTTGTCATAATGGGATGTTTCTGGAGGAGGGTCAAGCCAACTTTAAATTTAATGAAGGAATGGAAAATAATTCCAGGATTTGTACTGCATTTTTGTATAAAAACCTATATAATAACTGTACAAAAACTGGTTTTGAGGGGGGCTAAAACTGTTATCAAATCATTTTCCAAAAGTTAGCCTGACCATGTACAAATTTCAGACAATATGGCTAATTGTATCTAGAAGTTACATATGCTTTATTGTTATATTTTAGCAGACATTATATGCACTGATTGTAGACATTTATACAACTATATATCATAGCTGTACAACATTGGAATCATCATGAATCATAAAAAGTCCTTGAAATTGAAACGTGTCCAATGTTTTTAGCATCTTTTTGAACACGTGTTGTATGACCTTATATTATGGTTGTTGGAAAAATGTTTTTAAAATAAAAGTTTAAAAAAATCTTACCAATAAGTAGGGCTTGGCGATTAAGAATAAGATCACGTTTTTTATCACGATTTTAGCTGACTTTATATTTTTTTGTCTTACACAGTAAACTACTGCTGTCTTCAGAAAACCTTCTTAACTACAAAGTCAGTGTAGATCCAATCCATCCAGTGTTCGTCATAATACTTCATCTTTATTTATTTATTTTAATTAATATGAACACTGGCATTGTTACAGTAAAAATGACAGTGAAAATCAGAGCATAATAGAATGCACCGTATCACGATTCAACAGTCTTCCCAGATTCAGCCGATTCTCATAACTTCATATAACGATTCCATTTTTAACATCATCCAGAGGTCATGAAAGTATTGAACATTATAAGTTAAACAGCTAGCCAAAAGGCACTCACATTAAATTAGCACATGTGTTAAACGTACTTGATGTATGACCCTCTTCACCAATCTAAACTCACAGAAGACGTTTAGTCACACTTTTAAAATGTACTCGAGTAAAAGATACTGTTAGTCACTGGCTGAATATGACGATAACTATCCAAACATACATTTCTCACAGATGACTCCCTATGCTAACCAGAGACATTCTTTGGAGGATTTATTTGGCGATTTGGAACTAAGTAGCTGTAGTATTGATTTGAAAATGACACATCAGTTTTGAAGCAGGTTTGTTTTTCTGGGGTTTTAGCTCACATTCCTAAGCTGTGAGTTCAACCCTCCCTCTCTCTCACCACTGCTGTGCTAGCCTATATTATGCTAAAGAGGCTAACTGGAGTGGGCTATAGAGCAACATGATCTGCAAAACAACATGGCAGCAGCATACAGAAGGGGATTGATTCAACCATGATTTTTGGGGGCAATGTTTTGGGGAACGTTTGTAGTCATTAAGAAGTTAACTATTACTATTCCGGAAGATTGTGTTAAACGAGAAAACCAAAAATCCATAATGAAGTTTTGACTTGTCTGTCTGAGCCAATTCGAAGTCTCTTGGTAGCAGAGTATTGTGTAAAAACATGGGTAACACAGTTGCTCAGTCCGCTTGTTTTAAGAGACATTGGGTTTGTTTGACTCACTTGAAAGACTTGGTAGTTCTGGGTTAAGTTTTGTCTGTAGTGTGTATTGTGGGTGTATTGTTGAAAAAGGCATCTGTGGCCCCAAATTCTTTAGATATTAATATGAACACTGGCATTGTTGCAGTAAAAATGAATGCACTATATCACGATTCAACGATCCTCCCAGATTTAGATTCAGATCACATTTCGATTTTTATCGCTATCCAGAGGTCTTGAAAGTATTGGACATTATAAGCTAGCCAAAATGCACTCACGTTAAATTAGCACATGCACATTTCTACATTTAAAAGCATGAAAGTATACAGTTTTAAACATACTTGAAGTATAATGTCCCCTCTTCACTCTTCACGTCACAGAATACATTTAGTATTTCATTTATATAGTAGTCTACTCAAATATACTTTTAAAAAGCCATTATTAAGCTAAAAAAACACCAAAAGACTCTATGTAGGCCTATACAGTAGCCCATATGTATTATTTTGTATTGGTTTTATTGCAAGTCGCTTATATTTTGGGATTGTTTTCATCAACTTGGTCGCTTTTTTCTCTCACAAGATCTGGCAACACTGATAGATAATCACTTAAAGGCCTACTAACCGTAAACTAAATTATCTAAATAGTTCAGGAGTTAGAACTGAGAAACTACAAGCAAATTTTGGAAATGCATTTGCTGAAATAATATAATAATTGTCTAAGTAATTTTATATCAGTTTCTAAACTTTTCAAAGAAGTGAAGTGTTGTGGGATGGAAGCGTTTGTATTATTTCGCCAGGCTTTTGGGTTTGACATGCCTAGTGCAATCTGATTAGATTTTCATGAACCACTGCCAAAAAATATCATGTCTCGCCTTTACAACCACAGCATTTCAACAGGTATTCAAATCACAGAACACACTGTGATTTAGATGAAAATTGCCCTTGAATAATAATTATACTATTATTAAAAACTTGCTGAAAAAAGCTGATCATAATATAAGTTAAACCCACGTGTCTTTACGCCATATGCTCACAGTCTACCTCATATTCGCCATATAGAGGATCTCGTCTCCCATTGGCTCACGCCTACATGCATATTCATAGATCCTATAGGCTATTGTGTTTTTCTTCCCGTGTGAAAATGCCATTTGTTCCACGTGCGTCTTTTGCTATTGCGCGTTTTCCTTTATTACCTAATCAAGTTATTATCCCACAGTCCTAATTATAATCGGATTGAAGCCTATATAATTAAATCTGTTGGGATAATAGTCTTATACGGCTCCGCGTATGATCCAATATAGCCTACGTCCGCGCGGCACGTTTTTGACGCCACTCTGAGCGAAAGGACGCAAAGTAGCCTATCGAATTGAACGTACATGGTCAGGAAGAAAATAGCAAGAAAGCAAGCATGTAATTGACTGAAGTCACGTGTGCTCACTACGGGAACGGGGCACAGCCAGCTCGCGAGCGAATGAGAGCGAAGGAGGCAGAGCGAGGGAAAAAGGCAGCGAGGAGAGGGAGCACGGAGCAGAAGAGAGGCTAGAGCAGCAGCGGCGGCGGCGGGCTACCACTGCACACGAGGACCGAGGAGGCGAGCGAGCCAGCGAGGATAGGACGCATCGGGGGCAAAGAAAGGAAAGACATGAGCAAATCATCCAAACGCACAAAGCACACCGTACCATGCGAGCTAAGTTAGTGCGCGATGGGATCGAGGATGTCGGATTAATGGTGACTACCGCAGCCCGTTTTCGCAAAGGAAGCTTCTTCTCTATTGCAACTTGGGCGCAGAGGAGCAGGGTCCACGGGGGAACATGGCCGAAGGTTATTTTGCATTTATTTCCTTCTATCTTATTTCTCTTTCTCCCAAACCCGCGCGTAAAGGACTCGGAACTATCAAGGCAAGGTGCAGTGTGATTCTCGGCCAACAGAAAAACACGATTGTTGCTTGTTCCCTCTTCTCCCCATAGCGTGCACCTTATATCACAGCTATACGTTAAGACATATGCATTGTTACAGCGGGCTGTGCCCATTGAGAAACCACCTGCCTTGATGGACTGATTAGATGCAACAGAAGTGTTCAAATTGTGGGCTTAAGTGTGCTATCGAGGCGAAAACATCTGTCAGGGAGTAACAAACAACTTTTTTTTGGGGGGGGGGACCCGAAGAGGTGTACTGGGAAGGGAGGGAGGGGGGCAATATTTCATGCATGTATCAGGGCATAGTGGTAGTTGTAGTGGTAGTAGAGGAAATTTGTACTGGCCTTGTAAGCGTGTAGGACACTCTACGGGGATTCCCCTCGGACTTCTAACGCGTAGTGGAGTTGTTTTGTTAGACTTGAAATACTCGCGGGTTCTCGCTGTCAACGCATGTGTATAGTGAAACCTAACTAACTTGATGATGTTGTGATTGTCGCTTTCACAGGAGGGCCGGGTAAAGGTGGCGGGGATGAGAAGACCGCCAAATCCAAGAGCGAGCGACCGCAGATCCTGTCCGGGACCGGGTTCTGCAAATGGTTCAACGTCAGAATGGGTTTTGGATTTATTTCAATGACCAGCAGCGAAGGAAGCCCCGTGGATCCTCCTTTGGATGTTTTCGTCCACCAAGTAAGTCCACACACACCATATAGTTTGCGCAAAGACATATCTGTATCCACACACAAAACAATGTTAAGTTTTTCCTTTGCGTCTATAGTTCGCCTCCCCTCTCCTTCACACACAGAGGCTACACACGTACACGCATTGCTTTGTAAAGGAACCGGGGATAAACGTCGTGTGGCGGTGACACGGTTAGTTTCACACTTGGGCTACGAATGGCCAGCAGCAGCTCGCCTTGATTTGCACCTAGAGCCAACATGTCGGAAGAGAAAAGCGTGCAAAAAGTCAACATCAACGGTGTGGGCTTTGCTGCGTTTGGCTGGACTGTAAAATAGTGTATAGACTTGGATTGTGAACGCTATCAAGGCAAAAAGAAGATGGTTGTTGAGAATGAGATTAGAAACGAATGAGTGTAAATGAATAGGATATCTTTTAAATGCAAAGTAATGCTGATTTTTATCCGTACCATTTTTTATACAATGATGGCTGGTTATCAGTTACATTTTCTAGGAATTATAGAGATTGTAGGCATTTTGAATTACCACATTATGCTGTGGTAAGATTAGGGACTAAAATATGCTGTAAATAAACATATATCACTAAATTTGTTGACAAAAATAGTCTTAAATACAGTGAATACATGTCACCGGTCAATAAACAGTTATATCCCCGTAGTGCATAGACTACAAATGAGCAGAGGTTCCAATGTATACATACATTTTTGGGGGGGTAAATGCTGCATCAATTGTGATAACTTGATGTGAGATGTGTTGGATTCACATGCGTTGAGGTTGTAGGCATGTGATAGATTTGCTTTGATTTGGTATGACCATTGCATTTACTGTTAGAGCTGGGTTAATAGAGCACATGTCCCCTACAAAATGCCCAGAGGCTGGTTCATTTGTTGTTGATGAGACATAATGGCTAAAACAGTGTATGCATTTGACTTTCACAGAGATTGTAACTAGTGTCGATGATACTCTTTTGATATAATGGTCGTTGCGAGATGTCCCAGTATAGACTCCATGCACATTATGTAATCATTAACTGTATCTAGAGCTGTCCCTACAATGCTCAGAGAATACACAGTGACTGGAAGAAGGAATTTCGATTTGTGTGGGGTGCATTGTCGATTTGAAAATGGAATTTCTTAATGTTAAAGTTGTTGCTGCTTTTGTTAAAAACAGAAATTGATTTGCTGATATGTTATTTTTAGGACATTCGAAGGGTTAAGCTTCTTATCGAAAATCTGACACGCCACTGTTTTTTATTTTTATTTTTTTATCATAAATAGTATTGTAAGATGCAAAGTATGAGTGTGCAAATCCGTATCTACAGATTTTTTATTTTAAATGGTGATGAATTACTATTGTTGCATCAAATGTACAGAATATCTCTGTCTCACCCGACTTTGATTTGGAGCAAAAAGCACACAGTAGATGAAGATACGTTCAGTTATGCTCTGCGCTAGTCTTTTTTGGTTTTCTTTTCTTCATTCATTTTTACTATAGCAATGGCTGGGTTCACATTCATAAAAAGGGTTGGGTTGGATGTACATTGAATTTGTAGGTAAAAAGTTTTCATGAAGATCATGATCAAATTGAAATAGTGAATCTTGAAATTGTCATATTATATTTTAACCATATGGGCCACCCCAGATGTATTCTGTTCTAGTTAAATCAGTTTCATTTATATTATAGAATGTTGCAGATAAGTACAGTTTAATGTGAAGTCCTTTCTACATTGCAATGAAGGTGTTGCAATAAATGACCGTGTTCAATGATGTAAAGTAGGTAATCTATCGCAATTATTGGTCCCTCATCTGGCCTCTACAGCAACATCAGATCAGAGTTCATGGGTTACTTTGACCAATAGTAGTCGAGCTTTACTTTAGTCCCTCTACAGACTACAGACGACTAACTTACATCATAGAACAGGGTCAGAAAGTCTATTTTAGGCATTTATTTTATTAAACAATGAAAACGTACAGACTACACCTTTAAGACCTGCCAATAAAAAAGCTGTTTATACTGATCCCTGCATTTAGTCCCTAAAATCAAGGTGCCTTAGTGCAGCCTACCTCTTTGGTGATTTACTGTCCCGTGGAGTTCATCTTGAAGGTTGTTTTCGTCCTAAACAAGGACCATCCCCCCCCATACCTTCCTCCCCCGTTAAATCGTCCATTTTTACAGTCCTATAAAGTGGCCCTAAAATACTTAGGGAGGGATCGCCGTATAAGGGGTAGGCTCGTTTTCGCCGTTTCATTTGACACCCACTGCTGGAGGTGCTTTTTACTGCGCGCCCGACGGGATGTTTTTTTAGTTTTTTTGGGGGGGTATATCAGGGGTATATCAGGGGTTAAATTTCACCGCCGATGTATTGTTGAATAAAAAACAAAAGATGGCCGCCTCTGATCTTCATCAAAAAGTGGAGGACATAAATTATATCAGGAACAGGATGCCCTCGAGTTAATCAAGCACCTTATACAGTCATGATAGTTGTAATGTATGGCTTTGATATTGTAGTAGGGTTGCTGCTGCCATTTCGATCTCGATATTCTGAAAAACGTAGTGTTCTCTATGATTTCCCAACACATTTCCACTGTCCTGTCTAAAAGTTTTTATCAAAATAACTAAATAGATTCATTTATTAAAGAACTAAACAGTATAAATCATGACATAACATGACAGTATTCAAATGTTCTCCTCTGTAGTGGGCCAACAATTTGGAAAAAATATCGTAAATGTGATTTTTGTGATTTAGATTTGCGGTATTGTTTTTCAAACCCAAGATTCAATTCACAGCATATTTTAAAAATCTGTCTGGAAGCATTAACACTTCCAAAATAATCTCATGCCTTTTCAGAACTGCCAAATGAGACCATAACCATTCATTGTGCAGCCCTAGCTTCCAATAAGTGACCAGATATACACATAAAGCCTGTTTAAGTTGGACAACGTTTCTAATCTGACATTGATTCTACAGATTCATGAACACTGGAGAAAAATATGAATGAATCAATGATTGTAGATGTCATGTAGATGTGGCTCTTGTATTGATGTTTTTCATTAGATCCCAATCTGAATATCACTTTCATAGTTGACCACTCAAATATATTGTTTTGATATTGTAGTGTTGGTGTTGTCTTCTGCGGTTCGGCTCATTGCATTCGATCGAGCTTTTATCTAGTGATGGCTTTGTTTGTGGAGATTTTGTGGTTTTCTCTGATGCATTTGTTTTAATGCATTTGATTAGTTGCAAAAAACGTTCTTATAGATTCATATAGATTCTTCCTTTGCTGTCCACAATGAATGCCAAACAATAATGACAAACCGATAAATAATGAGCAGCAAGCATTCAATGTACAATAGACATATAAATGGTCTGATGTGCCTAAAAATATAAATGTATTTTGATACATTGGAAATCAGTCTCATATAGCCTGTGCATTTCTTTTGATTATTGCCATAATCAAGTTCTAATGTAGCCTATATAAACAAAGGCATGCAATTATCCTATAGTATTACAATAGACATACCCATCAGTATCAGCTCACAGTTCTCAATGCATTGCAAATAGAAAAAAAATAAAAAATAAAATATTGCTTCGATTTGAGCATGCATTATATTTAGTTCTATATGTACAGCAGTCTTTCAAAGTATTCTTGCTTTGAAAACCTTATCATAGACCCTTATATTTGACTGTATACTCTTTACTCATTGGCATCTGGGGCAAGTATTCTTCTAAAGGTACTTACATTTTCACTAGTTTCAATGTCAAAATGTTAGTGTGCTAATGTTGGATCTGATTTTGCTCCCTTAAAGCTGCACCACCTGATTTTGTGAAAAAAGGTCACAAACCCCTCCCACGGTTTCTAGTTGTGGCTAGGTAATGGATGTATCGACCAATCAGAGTGCTCCTGTTCTGTAAAAGCGTGTGATTGGTTAAACAGTTCCTCACCCCGCTCTAAAACAAAACAAAAAAAAAACATATCCCACAGTGTCTCAAAGTCTCAGTTGTTCTCATATTACTTAATTCTTGAGGTGAGTGAGATGAGTATTTTTTTGTGCTCAATCACAGCAAAACATCTGAAAGTAATCTGTATAAAATGTAACTGGCCAATCAGGCTATAGTGACCAGCATTTGGCACGTGCTAATGTCAAGGCCTGTAACCGATCCATAGGTCCTATATGCTTTCCATGCTTAAAAGATCTGTATAAAAACATCATGTGTAATACAACCACTAAAATGAATTTTCAATAATAAAAAAAAGAGATAAAATCATAAAAATGTACATTTTAGATTAAGTTAACAGTCAGTGCAAAGAAATGAGTTGATTTAAAAGTGTCCATTGAATGTGAAGATCTAATATTAACTGTTCCAGAGCCTTGGGGCAGTTGCAGAAAAAGCCCCGTCTCCTCGAGTTTTGAGGCGAGTTCTGGGCACATTTAAAAGTAGACGGTTGGTGGACCTCATTGTTCTGACTGGGGCATGAAGAGACAAAAGTTTCAGACAGGTAAACATTGGCCAGGCCATTTACGCACTTAAAAACATCAATCATTAATATCTTAAAATCAAGCCTATATCTATCTTGTTACATATGGACCCTGTGATTCCTATAAATGCAGACGTACGCCTTTCATTTGCCGTGTTCTTCCGAGAATATGTGAAATTGTGGTAATGCAGAATCAAAGGGCCTGATTGATGCTTCTATATTGAGTCTTTGATGCTCTACACGTATGTGCATATAGTTCTGTGGGCTGATGGCTTCCCGGTGGCCACAGATGTTTTATTGAAGTGAAGAGGAGATGGGAAAGAGGCTGAAAGAGCTGAGCACAAGTCTCTATGAATGTCTCCACATTTTAGAAGCTAGACCAAGCCAGAACAATGCCATAAGTTTACTGTGGATATATTACGTAAATATGGCTTGGACCAAATAGATTTAACAGACGCTTC
The DNA here is from genome assembly GCA_036025475.1 of Philypnodon macrostomus. Classification (NCBI taxonomy): domain Eukaryota; kingdom Metazoa; phylum Chordata; class Actinopteri; order Gobiiformes; family Eleotridae; genus Philypnodon; species Philypnodon macrostomus. The sequence goes on from JAVQKC010119842.1 coordinate 16,606, forward strand.
TTTGATACGGGCTTGAATTTTGACACAATGTTTTTTTAGACCTGACTGGTTTAGCCTTTGTATTGCCTTTGGGTCAAATTGACCCGTTGTGAGTTTTTACAAAGACAAAAATAGTATACATGTTTTTGCCATGAAATTTACTGGCTTTAGATTATTTTGTGTGACGAACATGTACAGAAAAAATGTTTTTGGACATCTTTGCCCGACCACATTGAGCATTTTTGGATCTATTTGACCCAAAGGCAACATAAGGGTTAGACCTAGTTAGACCTAGTTCTGATTTAGACCTAGTTTAGTCGTTACATAGCGCAATCAGTATCCACACAATTGACTGACACTGGCAAATACTAACAAAGTTATGTCTAGGATAATTTAGTCCAATGGCCCATCAAAACCAAAATATTGGTGTTTCTATCGGCCAAACTGTTCAGTATGAGCCTAGATTTTCTTTTTATATATCTGTTTCAGGGCCTTCATACTAACTAATGAAGGACTAGGTACTGTCAGTCCTATTTTTCTTTCAATTTTGTTTAGGAATGCATTCATTGCACAATAATTATAATTAATTAATAATTAAGTGTACTATGTTCAATGTTTGTTTTAAAGGCTTTTCAGTTCGGAATGACACGGCCTCGAAGTAAATCAAGTTTGTTTACTTTGGAGTACTAAAAGAAATTGAAATAATAAGTTATTGAGGCTCGGTGATTATACGAATATATATATTATATAAAATGGTGCCTGTATTCCATAAAAGTTACACAATATCTCTTTAAACCACATGCAATTGTATTATTCATGCAAAAATCATTCTCTTAAAATGCTTTTCAGCCTCAAAGTAATAGCGCAATTATTTCTGAAAACTGTACATACAAAATGACTTCTTTGGCTGCCGAGTTTACTGATCTATCTGTGCTAATCTTTCTACAGAATAAAATGCTCCCTTATTCTATGACTTACTGTTTAATGACTATTCATCGGCTGGTGCACTACTTTTTAGTGGTACACTGGAGTCTTCGCAGTACACAACTCAATTTTGGTTTACACCTTGTTAAGTCCTGGTTTAGATGTAATTTACACCTGACTTAGTCTTGGTACAGCCCAGGTATTTTTCAGCATTTTTAAAATTTGTTCCCCCTTGGTTTAGTCCTGGTTTATACCAGGGTCAATTCTGTTTTAAGTTCAGTGAATTTTAGTAATAATCTTTTAATACTTGGTTTAAAAAGTTTGAGAACTGTATTTTTTATTGATGTGTAATTTTCTAGTAAACTGTACTGTAATTATTTTTATTTTATTTTTACAAAATTTGAGCGCCTGAGAACTTTTGGATAGAGCATATTTCCAGACAAAGAAGGTTTTTCATCTTAAATGTAAAATGTGTACATTTCTCTACCGTTTTGGCCCTTATTACTGCTCTGCTTGGGTTGTTCTCTTGGCAAATGGCATGTTTTAGAGTCTATATACTCCAGGTAACGATTATGGATTACTAAATGAGTTGGGAATAATCGATAAATTACAATTAACCCAATTAGTTATTTCAGTGCTGAACATTCTTATAAATAATGAGAAAAATAAACGTAATATTATGATTCCGTTTTCTTGCAGCATCCCGTCCACAACTGTGAAACCCAGCGTGCCTTCATAAACACGGCACCATATTTTATGTATAATCAGCATTCATATTCACGTTCCATAAGAGCTCATTAAATCAATTCATTCTGCCTCAGTATGTTGCTCCCATCCTCGTTCTCTGCAGTCACATGCCACTGTGTATGAGCTGTTTTCAAAATGGTGTTGTTTCCTGATTATTATGTGTATGGGCAGCTATAGTAGTGGCATATTTTGAATGCCAGCTCAATTTCATGACCCCAAAAGCTAAGATATAAAGTTTTGTGAATAACTGTTTAATGTTTTACTATTCTATGAGGCGGGTGTTTGCTTTTTTTTCTATCAATATTCTGTATATGATTTGGTTTCTATCTAAACAGTAACTTTAAATAAATTACACTGAATTCAATTTTCCAAATCATAGTGCTTTGACAAGCAAATATATCTGATCCCACCACAATTAGGTCTTCACAGATCTTGTAATAGGATTTTGGAGCTTTGACCCTCTCAGGCTGCGGTAGTATGTCAGATAGTTACAAATTATGACTGTCCATAAAGCCTTGCTACTAAAGAATTGAAGTGATTTTAATGGGTTAGTTGTAAAATAAAATGGCTGTTGAAAGGCTTGCAGTGTAACAGAAGTTGGAACAAAAATCATGTTTAAGTGGCACAAAGTTGGACAATGTGGCACAAAGTGGGACAATGTGGCACAAAGTGGGACAATGTGGGACATGTTACAAAGGCAATGCATCAATTGAAAAAGTCATGTCTAATTTGCCACTTATGTTCTGTGGGCTTTAGAAGGAGCTTGTTGCTTGCTCATAGTCTATTTCCAACCTGACGTTAACTATACCGATTCATGAACATGGAGAAACATGTATCTATTAATCAATGACTGTAGATGAATAACACAACCTCAATTTGTGGGACGCTGAATTTCAGCTGAAAAAGCGGTATAATGCAAAGCAAAATGGGACATCTGGTCATCCTAAAGGCTCGTCCTGAATTGTCCCCCCAAAAAAAGTTGTATGAAAATTGAAATGAAATATTTCAGGTTAGGGTTGCACGATTATTATTATTATTATTTTAATTTTTTTTAAAATTTTTTATATTGTTTTTAATAACAAGATTCACATTTTACATCTGTCTAGAAACATTAACACATTAAACTTTTACAAGAATCACATGTCTTTTAGAACATGTTTGTAGAGGTTATTATATTGCCCCAAAATTGCAATTTGCTACTTAATAGTCCTATTAACATGTAAAAAAATAAACAAAATAAAATGTATTGTGCAGCCCTATTTCAGCTAATCTTGCATTTTGTATCAGTGTATTTACCAAGGGCAAAAGAATTGCTTCTAATATTGCCCGTGTCCAGTACTTGCTTCGGCTGGCCCTGTGTAGACTTTATAGGTAAGTGGAGGCAGCATGAGGACAAGAGGAGTTTTTTTCTTGAGGGAAACTTGAAGAAGAGCTGTGGGAAAAATACGATTTGGGAGGAGCTTGAGATGGAGGTGTGTGCCTGAAGGGGTGGTCCCGGGGGCGGGGGTATAGCCAGGGGAAAAACATGGCCAAAAGCAGGACTAAGTGAGGACTAAACTAGAACTAAACTGGGTTTATGTTTAAGTCATTATTTTACAAATTCTCCGCTGGCCTGTGTTACGACTACAGGATGATTTTGAACAATTTATTTTGAGTACAATAATTAGCGACTACTAGGGAACAAAATGTGATATTGATAAAGTGTGCTTGTATCAGGATTGGAGCAACTAATTTTACCCTTCAGAATGGTCCCGTTGTGGAGGAAAGTGAAGAGGGGGCAGATCGCGTGTGTGTGTGTGTGTGTGTGTGTGCAGAGGGCCGAACGAGAGAAAATGTCCCGCCCCGACCACAGGCCTCTTCCTGGGAGGGCTCGTGTCTGATCACTTCCTTCTAAAACAAGGTGTGTCCTGGGATAGCGCCACGCCAGGAATGCTGCTGCTCTTAAGGACACATGCCTTTAAGTAGTAATAGTATTTAAGGTCATAATTAAAAATGTTTCTTGTAACTGGCATGTGTAGTCTCTTCTATTCTGTCATTTCTATTAGGATTGTAGAGGGATTATTTCCTGAGATATTGTCGAAGGAAGAGATCACATAGAAATATTGCCTCTTTTTAGAGTTTATAGTTGTAATTGTTTGAAGTTTAAAAGATATGATATGTGAAATGGATAATGGTTGCGTTGTAGCTTACCTTGTTTGGTCTATAAGAATGTATGATAAATAATAATCAGTTGTGAATGTTATCGTCAGAAAGTGTATTTATTCTTTATCTACAAAAATGTATTATGCAATATACAATTAGTAATCTCCACAAGATGTGCTTTGTAAAATGGGACTCCTCTGTAGCTATAGCTTAAAAACAGGAGCCCAGACTACATAAAAAATTCTATTTCATTAGTTAACGGATTTATAGTGATATCATCTGGGCCAACTGTATGTGCAATCAGTTGTCTGTGTGCTTGGCTGTACCGGTCACACAAGACAGACCTGATCCTGTGTTCCAAAAGCTGACGTTTTTAGCATCTGTTAATGACTTATCTCCGCAGCTCTTTTACCTGGCTTTGAGTGTGTGTGGTTGTGTGTTTGTGGTGCGTGCAGTAGTCGTTGAAGTGTGTTTGTTGAGTTCCTGCCGGGACTTGGGGGGGTGGGGGGTGCTCTCTCCTCAGGCATTCTTTAAAAAGAGGAATTTCTTTAAAGACAAAAAGGCAGGAGGCTTTCTGAGGGCTGCGTGAGGGTTTGAGGGGTTGGGTTTGGGGTGGTGGGGCATGGGGCGGTGGAGGGCTGAGCTGGGGGCTGCTTGCCCTTTGTCAGTAATCACATAGAAATGTTCAACTGTTCACTGCTGCTGCTACTCGGGGTCCATAGTAGAAAGTTGCATGGATGCACAAAATTGAGCTTGATTTATTGTTAACAGCAAATTACTAATGGCAAACTATCTGAAAACATTACTGAAAATAAACATTATTCAAAATCATTTCTTATCCAATTGGTGTTGCCCATTTTAGCATCAGTTTTGCTAATTGCTATTATCCCGTTTACACCCATTTACTCCTAGTTCAGTTTGGCATTTAGTCCCACTATTCATATTTTCGTAGTAATGTTCTAAATGCTCTTTGTTAAGTGGATTTGGATGTGGCTTTGACCTGTACGTTAACCCACTATTTAGTCCTGGTTTAGGTCTGGTTTAGGTCTGGTTTAGGTCTAGTTTAGGTCTGGTTTAGGTCTGGTTTAGGTCTGGTTTAGGTCTAGTTTAGGTCTGGTTTAGGTCTGGTTTAGGTCTGGTTTAGGTCTGGTTTAGGTCTGGTTTAGGTCTAGTTTAGGTCTAGTTTAGGTCTGGCTTAGGTCTGGTTTAGGTCTGGTTTAGGTCTGGTTTAGGTCTAGTTTAGGTCTGGTTTCGGTCTGGTTTAGGTCTGGTTTAGGTCTGGTTTAGGTCTAGTTTGGGTCTTGTTTAGGTCTAGTTTAGGTCTGGTTTAGGTCTGGTTTAGGTCTGGTTTAGGTCTGGTTTAGGTCTGGTTTAGGTCTGGTTTAGGTCTGGTTTAGTTCTGGTTTAGGTCTGGTTTAGGTCTGGTTTAGGTCTGCTTGTGTCTTCATATTCTGGCAATATTCTGTCTTACAAGTAAACCTGGTTCAGCCATGGTTTAGTCCAAACGTTTTTCCATCATTTTAGAACGCCCTTTAGCTTCCAGTCAGTCCCTATCCTTGCCTTTTTTGTATATCCTAAACCAAGAAGCCTCTAAATCCCATAATGCAACTTTTTTCATTATTATCTTGCAGGTTTACATATGCATACACACCAGTTTGTTGACGTGCGCTCGTTTTTTTTAGGAGAAGATGTTTGCAGCCGGTGGAAGGCAGAGTGTGTGTTTTGTGTCGTGAGGTTAAAGTGGGCCCCTAGTGAGATTAACCCTTGGTCCGATGTCACCGTTTGGCATGCAAGGCCCCACCCATCCCCTGCCTTCAGATATAGCCAGTATCACGCTTTGTCTCACTCCGCAAACCCCCCCACCGCACTCCCCGCCCTACCGCAAACATCAAAAAACGACCAAAGAAGAAGAAAAGGCCGGTCATGTGACTTCCTTTTGAGAAGCCCGGGCCACATAGTGAAGAGATGATTGGTAATAGGAAAGGTGGTGGGGTAAAAAGTGTTATACAACAGAGGAAGGGCTGAAAAGAAATATATGTATGTATGTAACCTAGTGTTCATATCGACATTAAAGATGCAGTACCGGATATTTTCACTTTGTATCTGAGCAAAAATAATTACTCAGTCAATACAGGATACCAGAAGTCATCTGAGAGAAAGTGAGACCCTCTGTGGGCTGTGGCTTATAAGGGGTTTCGTTATAGTGCGCAGACACACTCTTCCACGGGACAGGAGCTCTCTTCATTGGTTCAAACATAGATTGGTTTATTTATAAAGTCTATCAGGAATAATGTGAGGGAGCTGGTGTTTTTTTCTTCTTCACAGCAAATGTTCGTCTTCAGACCGCTTGTTATTCGGATACTTCCGGGTTTGTGTGAGACCGTGACAGAGGGCTGAGAAGTAGAGGCTGGGTAAAGGCATGTTTCAAATTTTCAAACCTGGACTTTTTTTGTTTTTTATTCCTGCACAACTTTAAAGGGGGATTTAGGATTTGATATGATTGAAGTACAAATCTTCTGTTGATTTTGAAGAACTAAAATAACCCAACCTTCAAGCTTTTGTAAACCCGGGCTTGACATTATATTTGGCCAAATGCAGGTCGATTTTACTTTAACCATTTACTATCACTAGCTATGTACTGCATACATTCTGTGCATTTAACTAGTTCAGTTCTATGCTTAAAATCTCATACCAATTTTGACTAGATTACCTCAGAGGACCTCAACAATAACAGTCTCAACACATTGGCAAGGAAAAAATATGCAACTGTAAAACCTATATAATATTTTTATTTTTTATATTTTAATCACATACTACACAAAACATGTCAATTGTGGCCAGTAAAAATCTTAGGTGGCTAGTGTCTTTTGAAGAATACTAGCCACATTTGGGGTGGGCGATATGGTTAAAATCTATTACAATTTTGTATTTTTTGTCTTAACACAGAAGATTACTGCTTTTAAACTACAAATTCAATGTACATCCAATCCAATGTTCATCATAATACTATTCGTATTATTTTCTTAATATGAACACTGGCATTGTTACTATATAAATGACAGTAAAGAGCAGAGCATATATGATTGCACACAACTGAAGGATCTCCCCAGGCCAGCAGATCGCTACCTCCACCTCAAATGCCTTCTGAACTCAATTCAAAATCTAAGTGCAATGAGTTTGCAAAATTCTTTAATGACAAGGTTCAGGCGATTAAGCATGCAATAAACACCACAACACAGATGACTCCTCTACAGGCACCTGTGAGACACATGAAACTAA
>JAVQKC010119867.1:0-19290 GCA_036025475.1 Philypnodon macrostomus
GATTATGAATTGAATGAATTATACATCACTGGACCTAATACATTTACATTCATTAAAATGGTATTCTAGGGAGGTGCTTCACAGTCACACCATGTTTCTCCGTGTGTTCTCCTGGTGTAGAACAGGTAACCTTTTGGGACTCAGGTGAAAGACAGTTTATATATATATTTAATTCATGGGTAAGTTTGGTTTCTGATGGTTACTAATGCCACTGGATGCATGATATACCACATGGGATTTCAATATCATTTCTTGCAGATATTACTTTTAGGTTTAAGTCACACTTTATTGTCCCTGTAGGGATGTGTCCTCTGCATTTGACCCACACCTAAATGCCTCTTGGTGCGACCTGTCAGGACAGAGCCCGGGGACCCATCTCCAGATCTTCAACCAGGATCTTAGTCTGGAGGATTAGGGATGAGGGAAACCAGAGGAAATCCATCCAGACACGGGGAGAAACACACACATAAATGATGTTTCTCTGCCGACCCTCAGTGATTGAACTCACCTGGTTTTGGGCGATGTCGTCAGCCACTCATCATGTTTCTCAAAAGTGATGAGATACGCAGCAATCTCCTGAAAACACACACAAAAACACATATTAAAAACTTACATAGAAGTAAATCACAACACGGGCATCTTCAAGTGACCCTGCAGATGTCCAGAGAGACACCGGGACTATCTGATTTCACGGTGAGGTCTGGACCTTGATTGGTCACAGAGCAGCCAATCACAGACTCAGATAGAGAAGACACAGCCTCGGGGGTAACAACCAATCAGGCGCGCCGATACACCCCTGTCCCTCTGCTGCTCACTACAAATACACACACTCACAATAGACAGACACACACGGACACACACGGACACACACAGACACACACAGACACACACTGACACACACAGACACACAGACACACACTGACACACACAGACACACAGACACACACTGACACACACAGACACACACAGACACACACAGACACACACTGACACACACAGACACACACGGACACACACGGACACACACAGACACACACAGACATACACGGACACACACGGACACACACAGACACACAGACACACACTGACACACACAGACACACACAGACACACACAGACACACACTGAGGGGGAGAGTGGGTGATAGTAAAAGTTTTCAGTCCTCTGCAGTTTCAGAGTTGGACAGAGTCAGATAAAACTTGTTGGTAATTCCGGAGGCTCACTGCAGATCTCCACAACACTCTCTATCTGTTCACCCTCCACAAGAATACAGAGGAGGACAGGAACTGGATCCTTCTACATGAGGATGATTTGTGAATAAATCTAAACATATTGGTAGGTTTTGGGGGCAAATATTATACTTCTACTGAACTAGAGAAGGGGTTCTTAAACACTGGATCGGGGCCAAAAAGTGGGTCTAATCAGTTGTAAATAAAATCATTAATAATACGTTGGTTTTCCCAAGACTCACAGATGCTTTATTCATTCACTCCACAGTCACACTCAGTGGTGGTAAGCTACTTGAGTAGCCACAGCTGCCCTGAGAAAAAAAATGTACTAATACGGGACGTGATTATTATGGCCAATTAAACATGGATCCCCTGAAAAAGGTTTGAGCACCACTGAAGTAGAGTCTCAGTATAGTAACTGACTCAGGTCATCCATAATCAAAAGGTTGGTAGTTCAATCCCAAGTTCATGCTGTCATTGTGCCCATGGTGTGTGTGTGTGTGTGTGTGTTTGTGTAGGTGGGTGGATGAAGAGGTTGAGGTATGTCTTCATAGGTCACATACAGGTGCCTGGTGTAGGACTTTGAAAAGGAAAATCTTGAAAAATGTTTTATATGAATCTGTAATATAATAATTGCAATGTAGAAATGGCACATTCGGCAAATTGTCATGAGCTGGATTCAAACTCAGTTTTTATTTTTACTCAACTAGCTGAACTTAACACTATAGCCCATGAATAAGTACAATGATTTAGATAATGATTGGAGAATCTTACTTTAGCAGAGTTATTTTCAAATTCACCTGAGTCCTCTACCTCTGGATAGATCCTATATTTTAAATCCTTTAGGTGCAGGCTTTACTGAGACATTTCTTTATAACATCTTCTTCCTTCGCCCCTGACCTGTCTCACCTCTTCTCTCAGTTCTCTCCAATCTAAAGCCCCTGTGAAGGACTGTGAAATGTAAAGTCTCTTTAATGTATGTTAAGTGTATAAAAAGTGCCACAAAGCCATATTTAAGATCAAATAAGCGCTCGTTCAACTCTCCCCGGTCCCTTGATACGCTAAATGGTTGTATGTCCTTGTCTGGCACGAGAGCACTTCGGCAGCAATGATCAGACAAGAGGCACAGAGGGAGCAGCTGCAAGGCGATAACTTAGGCTTAGTCCACACGGGTTCACGCAGCTCCACTGAAACGCTGTAGTGTGTATGCCCGGCCCGTTGGTGGCGCTGTGACACTGCTGTGAAAACACTGGCCAGCTCCATGATTGTTGTTATGGTCAGAGTTCAGAGGTTATAAGAGAGAGGAGGAGCCACAATGTAGTATTTCTCGTAAACATGGAAACGAGAATCCAACGTTTTGAAATCCTCCCACTCTGGGACAAGGTTTAAAAATGATGGGTTTGAGGCTCTAACCCATAAGATACACTAGGGGGATACGCCTGTACTGGTCTAAGTGTTGAAATGTTCTTTGGTTTAATAATAAAGTCCCCATTCCTTCTATATTAGTTTACATGGAAGTTCAGTTCAGTTATTTTGGTCATTAAATTCAATCAACATACATACTGTATATATATTACAATGGAACATTTTTAGTCGGGTGTATCAACCAATTATATAGATGCCGTCCCCTTAGAATTATATGGTTCAATCTGACTTTTTTGGCAACATTTAGATATAGTTTTATTAATTTTTGAGCTTCGCACAGAATTGATTGGCTGTGTGCATTAAAAGTAGTTATTTGATCTTTTACTGACCCCTTGTGTCTGGAGTAATTATTTCTTCTTTCTTTGGCCTATTACCTTCACTAACAGCATTTGTCAAAACCTGACCAGAACCTTTTGAGATACATTATAATGTAACAGGCTAACAAGGTAAGGTGGTCAAAACCCTTATTGACAGTAGCTTTATGTTCCGAGAAGAGGGTCCGCCTAGTCTGGCCAGCCGCTTTTCCTGTTCTATACAAAGATGTTAGTCTGCCACAGCTTGGTTGGAGTCAGTCCCAGCAACTATGGGCCTTAGACGGGATACACCTTGGACAATTGCCAGTGACTCAAAGAGCTGACTTATATTGGAAGATTTGAAGTCCCAGTGGTTCCAATATTAGCGGCATAGGGATGTGATAGGGATAAGATAAAAAAAAGCCAATTCCGATATTTCGATTACCAATTTGGTCAATATTGATTATTGATATTGATTCTGCAAACATGTTTTGGTTGGCTATGTAACCAATGGTGTTACATAAAAGAACAGGAACTAAGAAATCTTTGTAAAAATATCTATTGGCCAAAATCTGGTGAATGTGCCGATACCGATATTGTGTTGAGCGGTCTAAGGGCCCATTTAGATGACTATGTGTTTCCATGAAAATGGAGCGAAACAGCTCCGGATGTGGCTCCATCTCCACGGCAACGGGGTTTTTGTTTCCCCAAAACAAATTGATTCCAAAAAGAGGTAGTATGGTCTCACAGCGGGGTGTCATTCTCGTGTAGACCGCCCAATACACATCTGAAAACGATGATGTCACAGCCCCGTCCGGAGCAGCTATTGGCTGAAGGCGTCTGGGTCTCGGGTGACCGGTGAACGGAAACTATGTTGTTTTTATGCTGGATACAATCATATTTTGACCGATACCTGTCAGATAATGATGTCCTGTGCATTGGATGTGATCAGCACTGTTCCAGAAAGCCACAAGATGCGACCGGACCAAAAATGTTTGGTTTGTGCTGTGGGCCGCGCGTTCAAGTGTTCCATTTTCACCATGTATCTGCATAAACGTGAATCCAATACGGCCCTAAGAATGTGTATCATCACCATAGCTTGAGAAAACTGCTTATTTGAAGATCAAATCAGCTCTGTGTACCATATCTTTGCCAGCCCCTTCCCATCCACACACGCCCGTGTTAGAGACGAGTGCCTCATTCACTTATGCATCTATTTATTAGTCCTGACAGACACCACCTCCCCTCCGCCCAAACCACTGTGCAGCAAGTCAATATCCCATCCTCTGCACAGCCCCGTGCTCCACCGAGGGGCTGTAGCGGAGACTTCCCCAGAGACACGGCCAGGGATGGGGGGGTATATTTCAGGCTGGGGAGGGGTGGAGAGACGGGAGGTGAGAGAGAAAGAGCTGTGTGCAATTAAGCTTCTGCCCCATAAGAGCCATTAGGCAGAAACAGAGGAGTCAGCTGAATGTAGGCTCACATACACAACGACGGACCCACACACAACCATAAAGATGCACACTCGACACACACACACACACAGCGGGATGGAGAGGTGGGGGAGGTGGGGTGGTGGGGGGTAGGGGAAGGGGGGAGCAGAGGAGAGAGTGACAGATGCTGAAGGTCGATGCTTTGGGGAAAAAAATAGAAAAAAATGTCCCAATGGAGCGCAATGATGAAATGCTCAGAGCGCGCCCGGCGACACACTGACCCTACAGGAATAATATGGGTTGTAGAGGAATAAACCATGTCTCCCCCGTGTTACTGTGGGTTTTCTCCACCATAGAAAGATATACATGTATAGGCGAACTGAATCTGAAATCTGTAAGTGCCCAGGCATACACTAAATTGGAATATTATGGCATATATTAGGATTGTACTGCTATAGAGATATGACTTGAATCTGCATGTCTTCCCTGTGTTAGTGTGGGTTCTCTCCTCTTTCTTCTAAAGACCTGCATGCATGGGGGAACTGGATAATCTAAAAATCTCTATAGAATATTATGGTCCAATTATAGGATTATACTACTATAGATGACTTGAATGTGCATGTTCTCATTGTGTTACTGTGGGTTTTCTCCTTTCCCCCCCAAAGACACGCATGTGTTTGGGTGAACCAGAGAATATAAATGTCCCATAGTGAATGAATGTTGTCCATAATATAATAGACTAGAACAAGATAGAACATTTTGGAAATTGCAATAGAGATATGACTTGTGATGTATGAGTGTTGACATGGAGCCAGATCTAAACGAGGCAATATCGTCGGATTAAATTGAATTTTTTATTGTTTTTGGCAGAGTCTGGGGCATCTGTTATGTATACATGATACATTTTGGAATGAGAAACAAGTAAGTGCAGATGTTTGCCAAGGTATTGTGAAGCCTGGACTTCAAACGGGGATCTTCTAGTTTGGGGGTAAATGCTTTATTTAAAAATGATACCAAAGCCCCGTAAATATTACAAGGGAATAGAATGAACTAAAAGTTCATATTATCCTTTACTGACTCTATCTCACAATTGTACAGAAGCCCTTCCTGGATCCAGAAGGTGTCCAATGAAAACTAATACCTGCTCATTGGCACATTCAAGTCAATTGAACGTTATTACAGAATAGTCCAATAAAAAATACAATACGCCAAAACACACAAAACACACAAAACACACAAAACACACAAAACACACAAAACACGCAAAACACACAAAACACACAAACATTAAACCAAGCCCAGCGAAAACTTAGCCTTCTTAGACAAAGTAAACCAGACTAAATGAGGACTAAATGAGGACTAAAGCTGTTGTATCTTTGAAAACATCACATGGTAGTCAGCACTGTCTCCTCACAGCAAGTTCTCCTCACAGCAAGAAGGTCCGCTTCCCAAACCAGGCAATGGGGCCTTTCTTTGTAGTTTTATCAACCTACAACATGTACAATTGACTGATCCCCCAGCTAGGTACATCCTGACCCAAGATCGTTCTCAAAGCCAAGGATCCTTGATGTCTTGACACCTTAATGTTCTAATGTTCAGGTTCTACCAAGACATGTGTGCTCCATTTGGTTAGCATGTGGCTAATTCACCAAGGATACATCCATGGTTCCTTTGCTGCCTTACCTTGGCCCAATATTACCCACAATGCACAGCAGTCTTTTTCAGAAAAATGCATTGCACAGTAATGTCAAAAGCATTTCTGTGAGGTTAAAGGTAAAGTTACTAAAGACTCTGTTACAACCCCATCACAGTTTATGGATATATTAAATATGTTCACTCATTAATATGCCACAGGTGTGAGGTTTATTCCAAATTTAAAGTTATAAAAATAATAGTTCATGATGTCGTAAAAAGAGTAGGAAGTGTGACTTTGGCGACCCCTGCTGTTTCACGCTGAAGTCTGTGGGGTTAATTTGGGCACGTGCTCTTGCCTTGGTCTGAAAAGGAAGTGACTTGGAAGATAGTGACTCAAGGCAAGGCAACTAGACTTTGAGAAAAAGCACAAGATCCTGGCTCAGATCTGGAGAAGAGTTAATTCTAACTAACTGGCAATTGTTTACCCCACCTAAGGCCCATTGTTGTTGGTATAGGCTCCAACTGATAAATAATGTCCTAATGTTTTGAAATAAAAGTTAAATGAAAAAATGCATAGCCTTTTCTCAGTCCAGAAAAAACATGGTGTAACTTTGAAGTTGATTAATATTTCAATGCAGTTAATTGTATACCATATTTGAATTTTTTTTTTTAAATATATTTTCTGGCCTTTTTATGGCTTTATTGACAGGATAGTATTGTGAGAGAAGAGATGGGAGTAATGATTGGCGGATTCCAACTCACGACAAAGCTCTGAATATGGGCTGCATGCTCTACCGACTGAGCTGAACCGTGGCCCGGTATATACATTTTGATACTGATTTTGCATGTTGCAATATTCGCCATATATTTCCGCAAACTTACTATGAATGTATGGCGGTTGTAGCAGACACAGGGACAGTCCTGCTCCTTTGAGACGTACTCCAGAAACCCAGACTTCCTCTCAGTGTCTACAAAAACCAGCTACAGCTTCTCTACTATCTATAGCCCCATCTGTTCAACATGTTACAAAGTCTGGGACCATGTGTGGGTAGAAGGTAGATTGAAGCGTAGCATTTGGGGAAATCAAAACTCCCACTCACGCTTCACTGAGACCAAGAATCCCTCCAAGAAACTGGTGGCAATGTTCGGGCATGCAGACACACTAAAATCTGCAGCCATATGCAAATATCCAGGAAGCCTGAGGGAGAGCTCCAAAAATGAGTACGGGGGGGGAGCCTAAATTACAGCATTATCCAGGAGGTATCCCCAGGGAAGGGCTGGTATACATTAGGTTTAAATGCAAAGCGTACTTGGACTAGCCTGATTAAGTCATCTAACTGGATTCCTAACGTTGTACAAAAAAGGCCTGAAATCATCACACAATAAAGTACCACAGTAGACCTGAGGCAAACTGACGAAGACGTGGCAGCCATATCGCGCCTATGGCCTCTCTCCGACTACTACCAAAAAACAATACCACAAAGGCATTTGGGCAAGGTGGATGTTGGTTTGCCCATGGACAGAATGGCATCATGAACAAAATTGGGGCTTGAGCTGCAAACCTTCCCGCACCACAGAGAGACGAATAAAATACTCTACAATAAAGCAGAAAATCAGGTTTATGGGGCTCTTAAATTTACCAGAAACAAATTGACGATTTTACTTATTAACCATTGAGTTTATTAGGGCTGTCAGTGTTAACGCATTAACACATGCGATTCATTAAAAATATTGATTAATTAACGCAGATTATTCACACTGTTTTGGCCGTCATCCTCCTCTGTTTGACACTGCGGCTCAGAGCAGAGCGGACACAGACAGTGTTCAGTTGTAAAGTCATGCTACAGACCTCCATCTACAAAAGAGTTTTTATTTGACCAAAAAATGGCATTATATTTGCAGAGATATTTCTGATTCAGTAAACGTCCATTGTAAAGCATAGGCTCTATACACGTGACCCGGGTGGTAGATTCATCGGGGGCAGGGGATTTGAGCATATCCCCTCCGTATTGTGGTTCAAAAAGAATCTGATGAAGGCTGCGAGCCGAAACGTTATCAAAATAAAATCCATCTATAACAGTGTGTTTGAAGCTTCATCTGGGGCCCCACTTGAAAAAAAATCACCAAAAAATGAATCACAGCCCAAAGGTGTGATTAATCTGCTTTATAAAAAGAAGCAATTGACAGCTCTAATTTCAACAGTAACAACGTATGTCAATATGTGGTTAAACATACACACTGACCTATTAGGGTTATACAATATTAGAAACATGTGCATTAAATATTTGGGATGACGTTCCCTGCAGTCAAAGTCAAATGTTTGGACACATTCAGACCTCCTACATCTTTAAATACTCACAGGACCGACCGACATGATTTGGGGCAATCGGTTTCCCCCATTTAATTTGGGTTGAATTCAGGATTTGATGAAAAAGCTGGTTGATCATCATCTGAGCTGGGGAGCGTGTTCTGGTGGCACAGCGGGTGGCACCCAGATATGTCTCCTGAATGCAGTGTGAAGTCTATTGTATTATCTTGAGTAGACTGCAAGAAATCTGTGCATTGTTATTTCAGTTATTGCTGCCTTTTTATCATCTAGGACCAGTCTGAAAGTTTTTCTCACAGGACTGCCACTCACTGGATATTTTCTCTTTTTCTGGGACCATTCTCTGTAAACACTCGCTATAGCATAAGCCATATTGCAGTACTTTTCCCTATACATCACAGAAAACCCTGAATTTAGAATAATCCAGCCACACACCAGGACTAAACCAGGACTAAACCAGGACTAAACCGGGTCTACACCAAGACTAAACCAGGTCTAAACCAGGTCTACGCCAGGTCTAAATCCGGACTAAGACCAGGACTAAACCAGGTATAAACCAAGACTAAACCAGGTCTAAACCAGGACGAAAAAAACAAGACTAAACCAGGTCAACAACCTTGCCTAAAAGCAAGAATGAAGTCTAAACTAGGACTTAAACAAGTAAAAATCAGGACTTTTCAAGGGCTAAACCAGGACCAAACTGTGCCTAAACACAGACAGAGATGGGCTGTACACATCCAATTCTTTAATATATTTGTAATATTTTGAAACAACTTTATTTTAGCAGAAAATCTAAAACCTCAATCTAAACCCTCAACACTCTAATGGGAAATTGATTTCAACATTTTAAATCTGTCAGATGAGACCATGGTGTTATGCATGGTGATTGATACTTTTATCATACATGGTGCCACTCTGAACAATACCTCTTCCTTGTTGGGCACATATGAAAGCACAGAGCAGGCTTGTATTATCCAGGGAGCTGTGCTGAAGCCGTAATTTGTCCATGTCTCTCCTCCATCCCTCTCCTGCACAGCCCTGCCCGGCTCGCCTGCTCTGACAGTGACAGACACTCCATCCCAGTTTTTATTATTTCATTTTGTGCCAGACAAGAGCCTCCTCCTTTTGGCTTTATTTTTATCTGCCACACTATTGCTGCCATTTGTAACCGCCACCATTTTATCGATCGGGGGCTATTTTGAAGCAGATTTTCCAGCACTGGGTTTTTTGTGTTTAAGTAGAAGGAGGAGGAGAGTGATTTTTGATGCAAAACCAATGGAGTATTTTAGTCCTAATGTAGTCCTGGTCTTGCCCTCATTTAGACCCTGTGTAGTCCCGGTTTAGACCTGGTTTTCCCCGGGCCTAGTACTGATTTAGACTCTTTTTAGTCCTGGTTTAGACCTGGTTTAGACCTGGTTTAGTCTTGGTTTAGTCCTGGTTTAGTCCTGGTTTAGTCCTGGTTTAGACCTGGTTTTCCCCGGGTCTAGTACTGATTTAGACTCTTTTTAGTCCTGGTTTAGACATGGTTTACCCCGGGCTTAGGACAGATTTAGACTCTTTTTAGTCCCGCTTTAGACCTGATTTAGTCGTGGTTTAGACCTGATTTAGTCCTAGTTTAGACCTGATTTAGTCCTAGTTTAGACCTGATTTAGTCCTGGTTTAGACCTGATTTAGTCCTAGTTTAGACCTGATTTAGTCCTGGTTTATACCTGATTTAATCCTGGTTTAGACCTGATTTAGTCCTGGTTTAGACCAATTCTAACACACAATGTTTTAGGACAGTGGGAGGAAGAGGAGATAACTTACAGTAACATGCAACACGCAACTGCACTCAAATGATCTTTTATTTACTTTTTAGCATCCAAATCCAAAAGTTGCTAACAGATTATTATTCTTTGAAAAGAATCCTGGATCCAGACGGTGATCCGGATCACTCCCGAATCAAATTTATTATTTTATTGATACAAATGTGTTAAATTTGATTGATTTCTGACCTCAGTAGTTTTTCCGTAAAGTTGCTCACAGACAGACACACAGACAGACAGACACACAGACAGACAGACAGACACACAGACTGACAGCCACACAGACTGACAGACAGACAGACAGACATACAGACTGACACACAGACAGACAGACATACACACAGACAATGTCCTTCTGTCTCAGTAAATATTTGTTGGTGTGCAATGGTACACAATCCCTTAAAGCTCCTATATTCTGCAAAATTGACTTTTCTGACCTTTGACCCATGATGACCCAAGATGTGTTTAGTTTCATTCAGGCATGTCTGAGTAATTCATTGTGTTGAGCTATAGTTCTCTCCAAGAGCTGAACACAGATCCACCACGGGATAAGTGACGTCATAAATAGGGGCAAACCACAAAGCGATCCTTCCTGCTAACATCATATCTGA
Organism: Philypnodon macrostomus; assembly: GCA_036025475.1. Classification (NCBI taxonomy): domain Eukaryota; kingdom Metazoa; phylum Chordata; class Actinopteri; order Gobiiformes; family Eleotridae; genus Philypnodon; species Philypnodon macrostomus. The sequence goes on from JAVQKC010119867.1 coordinate 10,758, forward strand.
TTGGAGAAGATGTACGGAAATTGGATCAGGAACATCATATGGATCCAAGATTTATTTTAAACATGTACCAAGAGATCTGTAAAGGAATCAATTGTTAGTACTATAATGGTTCTTCTGGCTAGAGCCAGATCCCTGATTATGGGGGCAGGTCTGAGCACTTACCATTGTGTGAGCTTTCCAAGGGCTTTTACGCCAATCACATTCATTCATGTCTGTTGTATACATTACCATTATAACATCTTAATATTTGCTTCTCCATTTCTCCGAGCTCGCTGCTAATTACCTCACGCTATAGTTTAGCCTGAGATCATTCAGAGCCCACACACACACAATCTCATCAGGCCTATTGTAAACGCAGTTATACATACCATTATATTCTCCCATACCCTGGTGTGTGTCTCACAGGCAGGCCTCATATCCACCAGCCACAGCAGCAATAGGGGCTAATACAAACACTTACTGGTGTTTCCATAACAACTAGGCCCGGTTTAGACATGGGTTAGTCCGGGTTTAGACCTTCTTCATAAGACCTAGTTTAGTCCTGGTTTAGTCCTTCATAAAACCTAGTTTATTCCTGGTTTAATCCTTCATAAGACCTAGTTTAGTCCAGGTTTAGTCCTTGTTGATAAGACCTAGTTTAGTCCTGGTTTAGTCCTTCTTGATAAGACAGAGTTTAGTCCTGGTTTAGTCGTTAGTTAGACCTTGGATGGGGCTTAGTTAAGGTTAAGATATTGTTTCATTTTTTTTAGACTTGATTTTAGCCTGGTTTAGGTCATCTTCAGTCCTGGTTTAGGTCATATTCAGTCCTGGTTTAGGTCATCTTCAGTCCTGGTTTAGGTCATCTTCAGTCCTGGTTTAGGTCATCTTCAGTCCTGGTTTAGGCCTTGTTCAGTCTCACTTTGGACCAATACAAACGCTCACTGCTGTTTCCATAACAACTGTTGAGTCCTGATTGAAATTCCTGCCCAGCCTCTGTTTATCATTGTTGCCACACAACACATACATACGTTTGAACTGGTTAGGACCTGGTCTAGTCCTTGGTTAGTCCTGGTTAATACCTGTTTTTGTCCTTGATTTACTGCTGTATTATACCTGATTTTAGTCCTGGTTCAGACCTTGTTTAGTCTTTGGTTTAGACCTGATTTAGTCCTGGTTGTAGTCATATTTGTAGTCATAGTTTAGACATGGTGAAGTCCTGGTTTGGGTCATGTTTAGCCCTGGTTTATGTCTGGTTTCTGTCCTGGTTCAGTCCTATGTTAGACCTCGCTTAATTCTGTTTTATACCTAGTCCCCTTTTGAACCTGGTTTAGTCCTCGTTTAATCATGGACTCCCAGTGGGCCTATCCAGCATTTGGACCCCAGTTCAATTGCACTGACAACAGGGAACATGGAGAATATAAATGGGACATCTATTAATACATAAAATGAAAACAAAATCTTTTATAACACTAAGCTGGTCTGTGATTGGCTGATGAGATACTAATATTGACAACTATATCTCTTTTGAATCTACATCAAGGAACACATCAAGGCAAAACATATGTGCGCTATAGGACATGCTTTGAAGCCAACATCTATGGCATAATGAATGTGTTGAGCTGTTTACATGCACTTAAAGCCAATTCCAAGTTGATTAAAAGGTGAAAAAACCCAAGCTTCCAGGGCCCCATAAATCTAGCCAGCTTCCAGGGCTCTCCCCTCTCTATCAGGGCCCATGTGGTTGCTGTGGACTGACAGATCCAGTAAAAATCTAATCAGATAGGACTTAAAAAAGCACCAAATACAGAGAGCCCCCTGTTCATGTTCTGCTTGAGCCCCCAAACCGCTTAATCCACCACTGGGCTTGAGATAAGGTAAACCTTGGACAATGGCCATGAATACACAGACAGACAACCATTCACCATTATCAGATTTATATCTATGGTAAATGTAAATTATCTTGCAAAGGAGAAAACACGGAGAGGACATGCAGACTTAACGTCACTGTGTGTTGTTGGACAGCGAAAAGCCTGAACTACATTATATACAGTATTATATGGTAATAAAATGGCTGCTTTCAATCCCCAAAAGTCAATAATATCCTTTCTCAGACAGAACAAATGATTGACATGACAAGCACAATCCAACTATAGCTCAGTGCCTTATTTGAAGCTGAACCATGAAATACTATATAACAACTAAATAAACCAGGACTAAACCAGAACTAAACCAGGTTACAAACAGGTCTAAATGGACTAAAAGAAGCCTAAACAAGGTCTAGACCAGGACATAAATATAATGGCTCTTCTTAGACATGGAACAGAGGATTGACATGAGAAGGCACACTTAACCAGCCAATCAGAATCCAACTTTAGCCCTTAGTCCCGCCCTTAAATCCATCCCATGTTTTATGCCTAAATTAGGGCCTAACAAGAACTAACCAACGACAAAAAGAAGACTAAAAAAGATCTAGACCAGGACAGAAATATGTCTCTTCTCAGACATGGAACAGATGATTGACATGAGAAGGCACATTTAACCAGCCAATCAGAATCCAAATATAGCCCTTAGTCCCGCCCTTAAATCCATCCCATGCTTGAAGCTGAACCATAAAATCTGCCTTGACCATTCTCGGCTCTGACCCTGAGAGAGCGGTGGTCTCAGAGGGCCTGTGAGTGACAGATTTATAATGACATACTCCTCGCTCACCCTGCCTTGGTCTGACCGAATCACCCAACAGTCACAGCTTCCTCAATATCACTTATAGACCTATTAAAGTGGCCAGTGAATTCTTTTTTATCATCTCAGACTAGTCTCTCATTCAACTATCTTCATCAACAAGGCATTTTCACCACAGAACTGCCACTCAATGAATATTTATTTTTCTGTTTCTGGGACCTCTCTCTGAGACACTGACTGGCCACTTCATTGGACAGACCTATTACTTTGTGAGCTCAAAGAAACATCATATCAAGCCAATGGATTTAGCCATGCACATATGTTGTTCAGAACAAGCATCCGAATGAAGAAATATCTTCAGTGGTATTTGTGTGGGCAAAAGTGTTGATGGGGTCAGAGACTGGTTATTAGAAAGGCAATATTAGATCAGATAATACGGTCTGCAGGTCTCTGAGCAAAATTGAAGACCACACCAGGACCACTTGATTAGGTACAGCAGAAGACCACACTAGGACCACTTTATTAAGTACAGCAGAATACCACACCAGGACCACTTTATTAAGTACAGCAGAAGACCACACCAGGACCACTTTATTAGGTACAGCAGCAGAAGACCACACCAGGACCACTTTCTTACGTTACCTGGCTTTTTCAAAAGTGGGGTCTGGTCCCCTGCTCATAGCGAATCACTTATCTGCATTTTTGCGGACAGACCAATCACGAGCCGGTTTTGTGGGCCATGTTGTATACAAAGATTTTTTACATGACTTCCTCATTAGCATGTCTGGCGTTTCTGATCAGTTTACGATCATTTCCGCCCTTGAAATTGAATGCAATCAACGAGACCAGATGAACATCTTTGTACAGTATAGGCTATTTATTTTAGGTACATCAGAAGAGTACATCGGGGGCTGGGGTGGGCGATGGTAAAAATATGCCAATGAAGACAAGTCTGTTCACGCTCAACCTCCACCTCTTCATCTCCACCACCTGCATACATCACCCCCAGTCCCCAATACATCACTCCTCTACATAACCGCAGTCCCATCCTGTCCTGGTTAACTTTGCATAGTATTTGAGGACGGAGTACATTGTCAGGGCCTCTCCCTGGCACTCTCTCACCCAGGGGGGGGGGTCGGTATAGAGCTTGACACCTCACACCTGTTGGCCTCTTTGATGTGGGGGGCCCCCTGCTGAGCTGGAGGGGAGCCGTCTCCTAAAATGCAAATATGAAACAGGAAACAGAGCAGAGCCTTGGAGAAGAGTGATTGATGCTCCTTCAGTGGATTGAGTCTTAGCTAAAAAAGTTTGAGTGACTTTTACAGACTTTGCAACTCTTAACCTTGTGGACGACACGATATACTCGCTGGCCACTTTATTAGGTACACCTGCTAAACTCTCAACAAAGATAATTTCTTCATCGTGGCTCCTGTGATATGGTGATAAAAGATTCTATCATGATGTAATGAAGTTATAATGATCTGCTAATCTGGGAAGATCGCTGAATGGTGATGGCTCTTCACCATCAATTTTACTGAAACAATGCCAGTGTTCATGTTAATAAGAAAAACTCAACAGTTACATCTAATGCATGTAAGCTCACTCGCTGTTTACCCGTGTTCTCATTCTCCCCTCATAGGCCCTATTATATCTTCTCAGTATTTTTATTATTGTTCTACAGCTTAACCCATGATAGGGGACTAGCCCAACACACACAGTCACACAGAGGGAGTTGGTGGTAGAGATACTCTGTGCCACAGCTCATTGGAATAACTACGTGTTTACAAGCAGACATAAATTGGCATCCTGTCAGTCAGCCTGCCTCTGTGTGCCTGTGAGACAACCACGGCGCCCCCTCCAGTTCAAAAACACCTCATTACCATATTGGAATCACTTCGTTAAGGTCCACGTTAGGGAGTTAAATGAATACATGTAAGAGACGGTTTCTGTCTGTGGTGGTTTATGGTGGATGCACATGCTGGCCTTGTTGTTGAGATAATTGAAAGTCAACATTAGCTCCCATCACCACTCGTTACATCAAGGTCTGCAGATCTGCGGACACCATGGCCACTTTATGAGGTATAGGATCCACCTAATAAAGTGGCCATTGATTGTGTTATTTGTTAATATCACTGTTGCCTCTTTTCAGTAAAAAAACGAAAGCAAATCTAGTTAACAACTGGAGCTCACTTGCCCAACGAAATCTATCGAGCATTCAGTCTTGCTTGGAAAGAGTAAAGATTTCATGTAGAAGCAATGAATATTTAACTCACGTCGTGCTTCAAGCTTCAATTTGAGAGAAATGCAGTTCTAGACGATACATTGACTGGCTACTTTATCAGGTAGATTCCAAACAAACAAAAATGGCCCCCGGTGTAGCCCACCTGCTTCATGTTCATGTTCATGTTCACAGATCTGCAGACCCTGATGTATCTGAGCCAATGTTGCTATTTCCCAAAGACAACAATGTATTTCTGGCCAAAGAACTGCTGCTCATTGAATATATATTTGTTGGTTGTTACTGTGTTGGCAAGGTAACAAAATTATTTCGATTTTGAGGAAATTCCAGGAAAAGTCAGTGATGAGCCCATGGAGGATAGGGTCATTCTGTGTATTATTCACCTTTTTGAGCTACTATAAGAGCAATAGCTAGAGCATTTACCCCTAAACTATAGAAAATCGACAAGTGGGAAAAATGAGTATAAGAAAAAGCTAATAAGAAATGGTTTTGGAGGACTTGCCCTGAGGCTTCAGACCTGAACACTCTTTCACTCTGTTGCAGAACTCACCTCAGACATGGTTTGATAAGAAGCTCTCATGAAGCTAGCTGCGTTTCAACTCAAAATGTTCTATATTTTACGCAGCCCGATGTCAATGATTTGTAATAATTATGAGATAAAGTGAAAGAGAGTTGTAATTTTAGTCAGAAATGGTTTGAAAATACGTGAAATGTCAATCAAAGCTTGCATGCTTTAACCAGCGTCATCTGGGGACCAAAAAGTTTTCGCTTATATTCACTTTTGATATTTTTGATCATCTTAACCTTATCAAGGTCTCACACAATATATTGAAACTTCTCTCTTGTAGACCTTGGTGTAGTTCAACTTCAGAACCACACTCGAGGACCGTGGTTTGGCTCAGTCGGTAGAGTGTGTGGTCCATATTCAGAGCTTTGGTGTCCTGAGTTTGAATCCGGCTCATGACAGTTTACCAGATGTCAATCCCCAAAATGACTAGAGCAAAGACTTGAGCCGACGCAACACTCGTTAAAGGGCCTATACACATTTCACAGTCTATTTTGGATACATTATTTCATGTTTTGCAACATCAAGCACACAATAATGATCCAATCCAACAATAAAAGCTGTTCTGTGGATGCTCTAATTAGACACCTGTCTCTTCAAGACATGAACAATCCATTTCTGCCGGTTTTCAGGGGTTCCTTCTGGGATATAAACAAAGCCTTGATACCCTCACAGCTGAAAACACATCTTCTCTAATCAGATATGTTGTTAAACGGTGGTAGGTAGCAACAATGATTCTCTAGGTGCGTTTGATGACAGTGCAGGAGCAGGCAGGAGCACTTGCTGGACAACATTATATCATTGGTAAAAGCTCAGAAAAGTCCATTTTAAAGATACAGTGCCCAAACTTCTCATCAGGGGTCTTCTAGTTCCGGGATAAATGCTCTATCATTTGTGCCACAATGCATATACCAAAGTGATCTAAAATAAACTAACTTTACTGACCACTTGTTTCTGGAGTAAGTATACTAAAATATAATATGAACATTCATCAAAATCTATCACTATTTATATTTTTCGGTAACAGGTTGGACATTATTGAAATCCTTGTTCTCCTTCCCAACATCTGTATGCTGTTACAATGCTGCTGTTATGAGGTGCCACTTCATGTTGAACTACAGTCACAGCCCATTACAAAATATATGAGCTGGAAAGTTAGCAGGAAGCCATGACAGAAGATGACTGATGGGTGCCTTAAAACTGCAGTAAATGAGTGTGATTTCTCCCCGGGGTCGCTAGGGTTTCCATACATAGCTACAGGAACCAATGGGTAAGGCGTTTTAAACATCTTTTGTATAGTATGTATTCATTTATTTTGGGATTTTCAATGGACGTCAGAGAGGTTATTGAAGTGATGTCTGGATGAGAAAGGTGGTATGACGTTGGTTCTGGAGCCGGAGGATGCAGGCAATAATAGCTGGGTTAGATAAGACTCAGTATGGGGGTTCTGACTCTGGTAGTTAGCCCAGCTGACTAGGGACCCCCCCCCCCCGTCTGGAGTAATGTGGGGCGTCTGGAGGCTGGAAGACGAAACGTGTTACAGCAAGGGTCGAGAGAACGACCAGAGACGAACAGTGTGTGGTGGTTTTGGCTGGTATCAGAATGGCCTGTGGGTAAATTGGAGGTGTGACTGAGGTGTGGTTAACATGAGGTGAAGGTGTGTGGTGGAGGTGGATGAGACGTGGTCCTGCTCCTGATACTGTATCGGTATTGCAGGCTGCTGTATAAGTATAGATATCAGTTCATTGGAATACAGTTAAAATACTGCTTAATACCTTTAGAAACAGTGACATATCGCAGTATCGTCATATTGAGATATTATCGGTATCAAGAGCCATGTATCGTATCGTGAGTTCCCAGCCCTAGTCCTGAACAATAATTATTTAATTTAATTTATCTTCTACCATTTTTTCCTGTTAGGGGTCGCGGGTAACTAAGGGTCTTAGGCAAGGTACACCCTGGAGAATGGCCAGTTAGTCACAGGGCTGACACTGAGGCAGACAGACAACCACTCACTCTCCCGCAACTATCTCTAGGGTTTACAGAGAATGGTCCCAAAAAGAGAAAATATTCAGTGAGTGGGAGTTTTGTGAAGTCAGCAGTCAAACTGGTTCCAGATGTTAGAACAGGACCTCAAGCTTGTAGAACACACCAAGGCCACTTTATTTAAGGGCCACACCAAGGCCACTTTATTTAAGGGCCACACCAAGGCCACTTTATTTAAGGGCCACAGCAAGGCCACTTTATTTAAGGGCCACACCAAGGCCACTTTACTTAAGGGCCACACCAAGGTCACTTTATTTAAGGGCCACACCAAGGCCACTTTATTTAAGGGCCACACCAACGTCACTTTATTTAAGGGCCACACCAAGGTCACTTAATTTAAGGGCCACACCAAGGTCACTTTATTTAAGGGCTACCTAATAAAGAGACCACACCACGGCCACTTTATTTAAGGGTTACCTAATAAAGTGGCCACTGAATGTAGGTGTACAGTATCCTATATTTTATGTAACTGTTCATGTTGAAGACCCACTTGATGACTCAGTGTTTACAGAGAATGTATTGACCTTGGGTTTTACCTGCATCATGACTGTACTGGGACTATACAGGAGATCCTAATGCTAAGAATACACCCGACCGTTCCATAACACATATATAATCACTGGCCACTTTATTAGGAACATTGTCTTTCTTCCCTATTTGGACACTCAGTATTGAAATAGGGGTGGGCGATATGGCGATAAAAGATCGACTCGTGATATGAAGTGATGATGATTAGATACTAATCTGAGAAGATGGTTGAATTGTGATACCGTGCATTCATTTATAGACCCCTTAAAAGATAGTAAACAAAACATTCTCATTTTTGGAATGGAGGTAAGATATAATACATTTTCAATGGAGAAATTAGTATTAACTACAAAATATCACAAATGAAGATGGTTTTGGCAAATGACAACCACTCTCTACATGTAGGTGATGTCAGAGCCTGGTTAGGAAACATTAGTGAATGTACCTCACATTGTATGTTTATTTAATGTACACATTAGTAACAGTTAGACTTTTGG
>JAVQKC010119893.1:0-14313 GCA_036025475.1 Philypnodon macrostomus
CGGACTCAGCCGCTAGGAGCAGCACGCACCGGTTACGCGCATACTCACACACGCACATCACATACACACCACACACTGAGCGTCCTATCACATACGAGTAAACCCAATTCCTGCAACACCTGATAAAGTGGTGTTTAGAGTAAATATCATCATTTAAAAGTAAAATAGAGGTTGTTTACAACAATTCAGAAACTAGTGTCTGTCAAAGTCACACTCAACAATAAAGACTACTTCTGAGTCAGGTGCCAATCTAACTGTACCATTGTAACTATTAGCACCCAAAGCAATAGCATCAATGCTAATCGCGATTAGCATCTCTACATCTAACACAAATCAATAAAGACTTTAGTATAATTCTTTTCTTCTTCCTCACTTCTCCTCTTCATAGACATTGAAAAACAGTATTTCTTTTGCAGATATTGGCATCAGTTTTTGTTCTCAGCCGTTGTACAACTAGTTAGCACCAGAGCTAATGTGTACAACAGAGCACTTCCTTACCAATTACCTATAACAGTTAAAGCTACCTCAATCACCCAATATTAGCATTACCCCCAAGGTCTACTATTGGTTGATTGTTTTTAGGCCACAAAGTGTCCCAGATTTATGAATATTAACCTATATAGCACTGTTAAATGCCCATTGTAATTTAGGTACTAAATCAGTTACTGACATTGTGGAGGTGAACACTGTTAAACAATGCAACTAGAACATAAATGCACCCTACATTTATTTATTAAACAACACAGCAACCAACACACTTGAGATCAAATAAAATGTATCACTAAGCTACTGGATCACATCTGTGTTTTAAAGGGCCCTTTGCATTCTCAAAGAGAAACACTTTGTGAGTGAATGAGAGTATGCATGTTTTTGCAAAACAACTCTTGATGATAAAGGCTGGAAGTAAAAAAAAAAAAATCACCCTTACAAAACAGTGCAGTGACGTTTGTGTCTTCTGCCTACCACCATCTGTAAATAGAACATTCAATCAGATTAGTAATTAGGTCATTGCTTATGACTTTGAAATGACTGTATCACATAATTGCCTGTTAAATAGAGCACAAGAAGGCTCAGACACATACCTGCATGACCACAATTGGACACAATTTCTACCATAAGCTTTTAAAGGCAACTGGAGAAGAGCCACCCCACCCTCTGTAAAAGAGAACATGTGGCGCAACATACCTGTGGAGTCTGTTTCTCTGTGTGGCCAAGGATAAGACACCACAAGAAACGGGCTGTGTGTTTTGTCAGAAAGCAAAAGTGCTGCCAAAGAGAAACTGAAAAGCTCTCGGAGGCTATCTGCGGCCAACTCACGCCAGGCTAGGAGAGGATTTGTTCAAATAATGGTCATATTCTAAGCCCTGTTCCAGATACTCATAGCCAGAGACTTGACACTCCTTTTCATTTTTCCAGTGCAGTGATTTTAATGCTTTCATGTATGAGTTTATATGAAATTTCTGAGAGTTGTGTGCAAATAGTTACTTGGACCCACTATAACCTATAGAAGGGTGCGTCAGTGGCATACCTAATGGTTATAGGTAAAGCATCTGCCCAGTGTAACTTCCTCTTCTTTCTTCATTTGAATAAACACTCACTGGCCACTTCATTAGGTAGACCTTCCACCTTGTAATGTGGCTCCCAGGCTTGCATCACTAAATCTACTGGCTTGATACAATGTAAAAGCACAATTTGCATTTTGACTTCACAAGCAGGTAAATAGGCCTGCAGAAAATGTCCATGCAGTCAATGTATTTCAGCCAATTGTAGAATTAGTAAATCTGCGAAAAAGAGTAACTGCAGCTCACATGAAGTTAATGTAACGTACTATTATACATATTAACAATAGCCAGTTTGAGGCCCTTTCACTCTCAAAGACTCATTGCACCTTCTGCCTTCTCACCCATGTGTGCCATAACAGTTTAATCTGGTGCTAACTAATTCAATGCTAATGCTAGAATCTACAATGTGGTGTTGGGCTGAGTTTACTCTATTTCTTCCAAAGTCCTCCGTGATTATTCAGAATGTGTCTTTTCATATTTTGGTCTTTGATAAAGTTCTGCTTTTCAGCTCAAATTACTTTTCAGAGTTTGAGGAAACAATGATGAGAATGTAATGTCTCTGGAAATACCTTATTAAATAATATTATATTTCCTATATTCTATATTTTGTGAGTGGCACAGCAGGAAGGACTCCTCTCTCACAAGAACAAATGTTGCTTTCAGTTCCGTCCAGTATGCATTGCCTAATCACAGGAAGCCTCTTATGATCTGAATAGCATTGACCCGTGATACCAGAAGCTATCATCATGCTTTTTCATCATGCTATCAAGGATAGAAAGACCTTTGCAATGTCAAGGACTGCTCATTCAAAGTGTTGTTTTACAAGCTGCCATACACATAAAAGTATTATATTTGGCTTATAAATAAAGAGTGTTATCACTGAAGTTGGAACTAAGTATGTATTTTACCCTGACTGTTTCTACAGTGGCGCTGGAGGATGTCCATTTCTTGAGGGAGTACCTTTTAACAAACATTGTGAAATACACAGGAGGTCAACTTGAAAAGTATAGTCAATGCAAATCATTAAATACGTTCTCCACAAAATACCCTGGTAGTATAACATACACACCATAATCATTTTATTTAATTTCATTTTTGTTAAGAAGTAAATTTAGAATCTCACATGATAAAAATAAGTGCAAAATGAACACCCTAGGTCACAAGAGAACGTAAGGTCAATTATTTGTATTTATTTATGTTAAGGATTTCTGAACCAGGGGTTAATTAGTCAAATTTACAGTGGAACATGACCAAAGTCCAAACACAACCAACCTACCACATGAGACCTGGTAAAAGAACAATCACACCTCTGTATACTGCTCGGAGCTAATGCCATCATGGGTCTAATCAAATAGTGCTGTCTTGATTGCCTTTGCAACCTCTAAAACCACTGATTAGTTCATCTACATTAACTTTCGAGTTGTAGTGCAATGTACCCCCCAAACCTGCTTTGCATAGTGATTTTGCTATTTTATGTTTGCTTTTAAAAAGTTTTCTCTTTGCTTATAACTTTGAACACACATCCAGTTAAGTCCGCTTAGATGCTGTTTGGCAAACTCTGGCCATTGATGCCTCTAACTATTTGTGCTGATATGATATTATGTATTAGCACGGCAGCCGGCCAAGCACACCTTCATTTCACTTTAACTCCGGACAACAGCAGACTCCGCAGAGCAAAACGCCTTGGGTGAATTAATTTGAAAACTACATAATCAAATAAAGAGTACATTACTGTGACATGATTTATGCACCACATCGAAAATGCTCAAAATAATGTGGTTTCCTGGATAAGTGAAATATAGTGTATGGAATAAAATCACTGGAGTAGATGGTACTTATTACATTAGTAAAGCAAAAAGCAGTGTTCATATTTTGAATGTGTCTGAAACTTCCAGACCGGTCAATGTGCATTTGACTGAATATTTTGTAAATTCATCATTATTGCAATATCAGAATATCTCACATCTGTAATGCAAGAAGCTAAATGTATGGCCATCCAATGTCTTCCATCTGACAGATATTTGCACCTGGTTTAGTTATGTTTTGGTCCTGGTTTAGTTTTGGTTTGGTCCTGGTTTAGTTTTGGACCTGGGTTAGTTATGTTTTCACCCTGGTTTAGTTATGTTTTGGTCCTGGTTAATTTTGGTTTTGTCCTGGTTTAGTTTTGGTTTTGTCCTGCTTTAGTTATGTTTTGGTCCTGGGTTAGTTATGTTTTGGTCCTGGTTTAGTTATGTTTTGGTCCTGGTTAATTTTGGTTTTGTCCTGGTTTTGTCTTTGTTTGTTACTGCCTCACATTACCTTTATAAAGTTAGGTGAAGTTATTGTGTCAAAAAGCATACCCAAATAACATCAATCATATTTAATGGCATATTACTGCCAACTGAGTGCAAATTAATTTCAGCTGTATCACATTTTAACAAGAATTTTTTTACATGATACTATCACGTTTGTAGAAGATATGTTTCACGTTATAACATGATACTGCATCAGCACGTATTATCATGATACACACTTATCTTGTTTTATCACGTTTTTTTTACAAGATACTATCACGTTTGTAGAAGATATGTTTCACGTTATAACATGATACTGCATTAGCACGTATTATCATGATACACACTTATCTTATCTTGTTTTTACAAGATACTATCTCATTTGTGCAAGATGAGTTTAGTATCTTGAAATTTCATGACAAATTAGAATCATGTAAAAGTGATGATTTCCTATCTTGTTAAAATGTGATAGTATCATGTAAAAATGAGAAGAGATGAAAAATGGGACCTTATCTTGTTAAAACGTGATATAGCTAAAAATGTATCCACACTCAGTTGGCAGTAATAGTCTGCTGTAATATTCTTATCACAATATTTTACAAATTTACTGCATGTGTTGTGTTTTTACTAATATAATAGCCCTTGACTTGTGTTTAAATGTTTAATACATGGGTCTATGGCAGAACACCATATTTGTTTAGCACTGCAAATTGGATCTCCATTTCAATTATTCAGAGACCATTTTCAAAATCAATTCATTACTGCATTGCTCATCTCACAGTGCAAACAGGAATACATAAATGAGCAGCTGTCATCAGACTTTATGTGTGGTCAGAGACTCAGGTATTTTGGCCTTTCATGGTTTTAATAATGTAGCTTCAGTTCGGACTGAACCACAATGCTATATATACATTGTGTGTGTAAAAAATAGCCAGTATTGGTTTTTGCAAATTCAATTACTTCACAATTGGTAACATGACTGGAACTTTTGAATGGGACCGAGCGTTTGTTCACTATAGAGCTGTTGTCAATGTGGTATTTGTCAGAATTTCTTTTAAAATAAGAAATGCACAATGTCTCTTGACTCAAAGCCTGACTATTCTAGCTGGCATTTTGGCATGTAAAATCAACACTTGTGTACACACAGGAGAAACACAAAACCACAAGTAAATTGCCAAGCCATTGCCTGTAGCAGTCGATGTATCGCCAGTTCCTCCGCCTGCAGCATTTGTTGGTATCCTTTTGGACTGAAATGATCACAGAGTCTCCAAGACTGTAAACATGAACATTCTGTGTGGCGTTTTCTTCAAGGAATTTGGGATCAGGAAGTTCAAATCATTCCAAAAAGGGTTTTGCAGTAGTAACCTGGTTCAGTGCTGCTTTATATGCTGACTTTGGCACCTGAGGAAATGATTAATGGGGGCTCTTTCTTAAATAAGCTATTAAGCAAAAGAGAACATGTGAAAAAAAATGAAATGGCATTTTCTAATCCCTTTGCTTAATTTTAGTGGAAAATACGCTTCGCAAAGACCATTTAGCCTCCAGCCAGAGGTGGCATAACCTCTATTATAGATTCATTTGTATTTTATTTAAGTGCTAATGTGAATAAAAATAAGCACATAAAAAACAAAGCAGTGGAGCAATATATAAAGAAAATATAAAGAAATATAAAGAAAATATGAAGAAGTATAAAGAAATATTAAGAAAATATGAAGAGGTATAAAGAAAATATTACAAAATATAAAGAAAATATTAAGAAATATTACAAAATATAAAGAAAATATTAAGAAGTATAATGAAAATATAAAGAATATATTCAGAAATATTAAGAAAATATTAAGAAATATAAAGAAATTGAAATAGCAGGAATTCCTGTTTTGTTTTTTGCAATAATGGCCACTATAAGATGAAAGGAAAGCCTTTAATGTCACATATTGGACCCTTTGCTTTTTGTATTGTGTTGAACTTGACAGAAATGAGGTAAATATACAGAAAAAAGCTGTAACCAAATGCTTTCAGCATCCAATTTCGTATAAACATGGGAACCGATAAGAAGCTTACAGTCTTTGCAATCAAAACTTCCTTTGCAGACACAAATACTTATTATCAGTTTTATCCTTTTGAAATTTTGAATAATAATTTAATTAAAGTAAATTTGTTCAGTGCTGCAAAATATGGATAACATTTTTATTAGTCCTTCATCATGTCATTCTCCAATCATCCTCACTTTATTAATCATTACATAGATTCTTTGAGAATATTCACCGGCATTTCTGTTTGCTTCTGCCTGCTTCAGAGGAAGCAGAGGAAGGACTCTGAGGTGGACTCGCCCATCACCCAAGCTGAAGTCACTGAGGTGGTTAGGATGAGATTCACCCTGAGTACCTCAAGTCTCTGGATGTTGTGGGGCTGTCTTGGCTGACACGCCTCGGGGACAGTACCTCTGGAGTGGCAGACAGGGGTGGTGGTTCCTCTTTTAAAGAAGGGGACTGGAGACTGTGTTCCAAACACAGGGGGATCACACTCCTCAGCCTCGCCGGGGGGTGTCTGCTCCAGGAGACCGGAGAGGAGAATTCACGAGGAACAATGTGGTTTTTGTCCCGATCACAAAACCCTGGATCAGCTCTACCCTCCGCAGGGTGCTTGAGGGCTCATGGGAGTTTGCCTCTGCAGTGATGCGGTCGGTGTACCAGACTGTTGTTGTAAAGAAGGTTGATTTACCGATCTGCGCTCCTACCCTCAGCTATGGTCATGAACTTTGGGTAATGACTGAAAAGACAAGATCCTGGGTACAAGCGGTACAAAGTACCTCTGAAGGGTGGCCGGGCACTTCCTTAGAGATAGAGTGAGAAGCTCGGTCACTCCCGAGGAGCTCAGAGTAGCGCCGCTGCTCCTTCACATCGAGAGGAGCCACGTGAGGTGGCTTGGGCTTCTTTTTAGGATGTCCCCTGGACACCTCATTTGGGAGGTGTTCTGGGCATGTAACCACCAGGAGCCTGGGAACGCCTTGGAGTCCCACTGGAAGAGCTGGAGGAAGTGTCTGGGGAGAGGGAAGTCTGGGCATCTCTGCTTAGACTGCTGCCTCCGCGATAAGCGGATAAGCCCCAGATAAGCGGAAGAAGATGGATGGATTTCTGTTTGCATTTATTGCAGACTAGTTTTAGACATTACCTCAGTGTTGAAAAGCTGCGTAGAACAATCAGAGGGAGTTAAGTAAACAAAGTCTAGATTCTGTTTTAAGGTCTGTTATTCCTTATGATAATCTGCTTTTCACAAATGAAGGGAAAACATACATTATTCACTCATTAAGTGTTAACAAACAGTATAATCTCACACATAAACAGATTGTATATTGTCATTCATGAGGTGAATGCAAATAAGAACACAATGTTGTATAGTTTAAAAAGAACTGTAGTCTAGACTAATGGGAGCTAGACTAAATAAATGTTAAACAGTCGATTGCAAATTCTTTAGTTCTAATTCTGTTTTCTATTGCCTTCGTGCTTTAAAGGGGCACTATGCAACCTTTCACTGGTTTAGTCACATTTCTCCTTCACAGAGCTCCCCCTACAGTGTCAGAAAATAGCACTGTCCACAGAAGAATATAGACTTTATTTATAGACTCCAGACTAAAAAAGAAAGTTACACAAAAACACCAGGTCTGCTCAATTTTACATCTTTTTTCGATCTCTATTTGTTTCTCTGTAAAAGCCTGTTTAAAAGCCATTTGTGGATTTGGCGAGACCTGTGACTTGACCTGAGACTCCCAGGGACATTCATCCGTGCAAGGAAGCTTCATTCACCCCACATCAACTCATTTAGGATCACACTGACTCTGAAGTTGCATAGTGTCCCTTTAAAATATGTACAGGACATCATATATTTCCTAAGACCAACACAATGTATTATAAAAATGATTTTTGACTGAAAAACGTAAAGTAAAACTTTACGGGTGACTGATTGCAACACGTTATCTGCTCATCAGCTTTGTGTTGGTTCTATTTCTTCACGGTCATGTGGCTTATTGATGCAGAGGAGAAGTCAGGAGCAGTGTGATGAATGCGGTGGAGATAGCAGCTCGCAGGTATCACTTCACGCCGAATTACAAACACAGTCGGGCGCTTTGAGACAGTGTAACAGTGTGGCCAGCGGAGTGTACCCAAGTGCGACAAAATACCCCCACATAGTAAATCACTGGCCAGGAGCTCCAGTGGTAGTCGTACCGTTTTGAGCTGCATGGCAGATGAGGTAATGCACTGGGACTGAGCTCAGGTTGTGTTGATGGATAGTACCAAACCCGAGCACACAACATATTTGGGCACATCCCGTCTCGCTTAGTATACAGCTGGAGTTTTCAGTGCTGAATGAGAAAGATTCATCTTCTCAGCCTGGAAGCCAAAAACCAAAAATACAAAAAATCCTCAGTCTGTGGCTTTTCAGAAACCTATACGTGTATTCTGTAGAAATGAAATCTTTCAGAGGTCACTCCTGGATTCATTTTGTCTCAGAGAATGCTATTTTTATCGTCTTTGCTCTTTAGAAAAGTAATGTATTTTACAAATATATCACAGTCAAACTACAATCACTGTTGAACTCCGTCTCATATCAGTAATTTATCAATACAATACGTACTATTAACTAACTGTCTGATAGAAACATTACAGTTTATGGCACATGGAAGCATACCGTCAAGGCTTGATCTTACAGATATAACTTTATATTTTTACATAGCCCATAAACAGCAAAAAAAAAACATGAATAAAACTCATCAAAACACTTGCTATAATAAAGATTAGGTATCCAAATATAATAAAATATAAATAACTCCATTTAGCCAAAAATATCAGAAATAACCATGTAATTCTAAGGGGACCAAATGCTGTACAAGTCCAGGACACAGTAATGCAAAGACTAAACAATTGCATTATAGGAGCTCCTCCACAGTTATCTAGCAACTTATGTAAACCTATAGATATGTGGCATGTTGCAAAAACGACATCAGAAATCCATGAGTTCCTTGTATATATATTTGCTGTTGGGTGATTTTAACAGCAGCAGCCACATTGGGATGCCAGAGAGACGGCACAAATAAATGTAAAAAACAAAATCATCCCAAGGTTATACATTAGCTGTTTGTTTGTTTGTTTTTAATGAGCCTCTTTTTCTCCTGTATGGGATCTTTTTACATTATATTACATTCCTTTCCTCAGTCACAGTCTTTTGTGACTGAGTTATGCTTTGCCACCAATGAACCATTGTCCCTTACAAGGCACAATGCTTAAAAAGACAATACCAATCTACTAAAGGTTCCTGTCTGACGGCAGATGCTTACGAGAGAATAACACATACACATTGATAGAGATACATGTGTCTGTCAGGGCTGACACGGAGTAGGTGATATAGTGCCCATGTTGCTCTAAGCCGTGTTATAGGGACATTTTGGGATGTTTCAGAGTTGTGCAGCAGTAGCCCCAGGTGTGTGAGCCACCAGTGTTATAGATGGCCACAGCCTCACAGGGCGCTCAATCAAACTTACCCCCACGGTTTTACCATGAGGAGCCCCATAATGTTTGACTGGAGGGTTTGGTCTTCAATTGCATTTGAATGTGGACTGAAAAACAAAAAGTAGATACTTGCAAACTTTTATATAGGCCTGTATAAAACTAAAAATAAAACATTGATACTGTTTTATTAAATAGGCCATATTATGCTCCACTTTCCATATTGCAACTCAAAAACATATATATGTATTGAAAAAGTCTTGTTTGGGGAGCTGTTTTCTTTGTGATGAAAAATCTCTTCTTAAGTGCATGTCATTTCACCTTCAAAATAACAACTCCAGCTATGCCTTTGATGATGACGTCACAGAAAGCTCAGAAACTAAATAAATGGGACAAACTTTATGGTACAGGACTTATGTGGCATTTTATAAACATCGCATTCACGTCTTTTGTTCCTTGTGTGAGAAAAACAAGATTTGAGAACATTGAGACACGATGCACAGTACATCACAAACAATAACAGTGACCTATTTTCTACCGATTGAGATGTGTTAATAACATCCATAATTTGGAAGTTTAAATACAAATGCATTTTCACCAGTATATCTTTTGAAGAAATACATTAGTGTCCGATCTCTTATGAAATGTATTCTGGTGGTATGGGCAGATCTTCAACCCTGGATACATGCAAATTGTATCATCATAATTATCATCATTATTAAAACTAATTAAAGTCACCTTTACCTAGTTAAGATATAATAAAATAAATACTGTGGCTTGTTTGAATTTTGTCTTCCACTCTAATATACAAAAAGACCTTCTGTATGAAAGATGTCAGTGCAGTTATCCCAGACAGGCATATGCAGGTAACAGGCTGGATGACACAGCACTGGTATATATTCAGCAAAACTCACAGTCACTTCTCCTGGAGCTACATTAAATCTTTGACTCAAATGAAAGGTGTCTCTGGTCAGAACTCATGTATAAGTCTATGCCTCATCTCCCTTTTAAAACACCGTCCTCTGCGGCAATGTCCTGCAGCTCATATTACTACAGAGCACTGAATAGACGGACTCAATTGGCGGTCCAGATTTTAATTATGTAAATGACCAGGATTTTATTTGAAGATTGAATGCTGATAGTGAACTTCCGGATTTTTGGTTAAACTTCATACTTGGCTCGAAGGTCAGCCTCTTTTTTCATTAACTGTCCGGCCTTGAGGTATCGCCCACAAAGTCTAATCACCAGTCTAACATTATTATGCTGAAGCAGTCTTAGGTAGGAGGCATAGGTGGCTTTTCATCCTTGTCTTCCTACCCCTGTATTCCACATCAAATATGCACCAGCGTCCTCAGTGGGGCTGGGGCCACACTGTATCTGTGCACACTTACTTCACAACACTTTATCTACATCAAGGCATGACTCCAGTGGCTATGCCTGCTGCAGACATCATATACTACAGGGGGTATAGGTCAGGCTTATATAAGGAAATGACCTCCCTTTGAAAAATCATGACGACCCTGATTTCAAAAGGGTAAATTTTTAATGACGTATTTTCCAGTACTGGTGGTGGAAGTCACATTTGATTTAACATATAACTAGCTCTTCTTTGTTGTATGTCCCTGTAGTATTTTTAAGAATGTAGACACAGTACATTATGTATTCTGATGAGGTCTCTTTAGGCATTATACTTATACACTTATACACTTATATACTCTTCCACACTATAAAATTGACCTGAGACTCTGCTCTTGCACTGTTTATCTTCTATTAAAACCGAAGAAAAAAGTAAAAAACTTCATCTTCAATTAATCGTCTTGAATTCATTGCTGAAGAAATTTGAATTCATTTTTAAGAAATACAAAAATGTATGAATAATTAAATGAAATTATAACATGCACTGAGTAGTTTTTTCCCCTCTAATGCTACCTGGTTTTTGGTTATGATATCTTCATAATGAATTGGATAAAAATCTAAATGGGTGAATCAGCACAACTCAACACATGTGTGATGTGCTCTCAGTGAGTTGAGTTTCATATGCTGCTGTATCAAATACAACAGTAAGAATTATATATATCAAATTCTTATTGTTGGTAAATCCCATATATATATATATATATATATATATATATATATATATATATAAAGGGCTAGGAAGATAATTATATTATTATATTTAGTTAAGTGTGAAAATTACCCAAAGACTAGAAAAAAGTGAATGATGATCAAGTTACTTATGACACATTGTGCGAACCAATATAACACAAATATATAAAATGACTGCAGAGAAGATACAAGACTCTTGATATTGTTTGTTCTATACATAATCCTATATCAACAGTAATGTTTATGTCATAATAACCTTATTCAACCATATGTTATCACTGAGATGTAAAGCAGCACACCATATACATAGAAGCCTGTTACGGCAGTAGTCATTTTCTCTAGCTGTGTCTTTAGATAACAATTCAGTGAAAGTCTAATAATGTAGAACTTACAAGCCTCAGTAAACCCAGCACTGTACTCCAGGCTTCACCAACTCACACCACACAAATCTCAGAGCTGTAATAACTGTCATCCTTAAGGTCAAGATTTTCAATAGCCTGTCTTCAAAATCTGAGATAGTCCAGGTATGAAGAGATGGAGATAGAATATAAGAAAAAAAATCTAGTGCAATGTGGCATTTTCTGGACGAATGCACTTCGGCACGGCGACGGCTGATTGTGAGTGACACTCTCTGACCAGTGCGAGCATCTGTGCAGAGGTGGGACGATGGAGAGATGGAGGTGGCGCTCGTGTGTGTTATCATGTGCCTGTTATTCCCGTGCTGAATAACTTACAGCCACCAGATTATAGTCGACAACACTAGACACATACCCCAAAGTAGTGTTGGCATTTCGTCCCCTTTCCACAGAGGCTGTCAGGTGATTTAACACAGCCTAGGCAGCCATCTTTGAGGTCTTGAACTTGCAGGCAAAAAGGCTCCCTCAACTAAACCAGCACCTCAAGACTTCAACACTTAATAATAATAATGCATTAGTTCTATATAGCGCGTTTCTCAACACTCAAAAACGCTTTACATTACATTATTCATTCACTCCACAGTCACACCCGATGGTGGTAAGCTACTTGTGTAGCCACAGCTGCCCTGGGGCACACTGACAGAAGTGTGGCTGCCAGTTTGCACCTACGGCCCCTTTGACCACCACCAAACACCAATCACACAACCACATTCATTCATTGTGGGTTAAGTGTCTTGCCCAGGGACACAACGACAGTGTGCGCTCGGATGGGGACTCGAACCACCGACCTTCTGGTTGAAGGATGAGCTCCTACCCACTGCGCCACTGCCGCAGTTAACTTAACTAACTTTATCATTTATTCATGTCATCTTAGTGAACAATATTATGGCTTAGACACATATGATCTTCATCCACAACTACACTACGCCACAGTGTTCACATGATTGAAAACTAGGTACCTCATTCCAGTAATGACTGATTTTCCATACCAGCTGGCACCACCATAAATGTACCCTTATGCGTAATTATACCTAATAAAACCTAATAAAAACAGTATTTTTTTTATGTATTATTATATATATTATTTATTATATTTATTTATAGTTTCAAAGCAGATGCATGGTTGTCATTAACTAATTTGTATTTGAACTTTGAACAGAATTAAAAAGGAACACTAAATATCATTTGACACTACAGTAATTCAGTTATTCATCTTCTTCCCCTTTTTCTGACTGAAGCCTAGCCAAGCAACTATGGGCCTTAGGCGGGTTATGGGGGAAGTATTGTTTTTAAGTCTGTAAAGGCCTTTGTATTCCATTTTAAATTTAAACCATTCTTCTTACATTGCCAACACTAAATTAAGTACACATTATTATCCACAATTAGTGATGCACAGATATATCGGATTAACATCGGTATTTTGACTAATATGGGTATCGGCCTGTACAGGTGACTGATGTTAATCTGTTGGTCAGAAACAGCCAGAGAAAGAAAAGATCACTGGAGAGGTCTAACTTTAGTGACAAAATGTAATAAAAATGAATAATAAATACATCTAAAGCAGTTATTCATATGCATATTTCTTAAGTTTCAAGAAACAACATCAGAATATCGATATCAGAATCAGTATCGGCCAAATTGGTAATTGAAATATCGGCATAGGTTTTAATTGAAGAAATTTCATATCAGTGTCCCTATCCACAATATTAATGTCTGCACTCACTGAAAGTGTATGAGAATGTAGAATGTAATCCCTATGATTCTGCTAACATAAATCATTTTTAGCATTTTTAATCTAAATTTGAGGGGGACTGTGGTTGGCAAAATAATAAGTCAAATCTCCGGTTAACCTCGCTCTTTCATCATTTAGCCTCTTGCTCTAACCTACATCAGTCAATGAGAGGAAGGTGACCTGCCGGGCTCAGGTCAATGAGAAAATACAGGACAGAGATTCAATAAAGTGGACATTATGTCTGTAAACCTCCTCATTACTGGATCCATTAGGCGGAGAAACGCTCTGACAAGCCTTCCATCAGGAATATGTTCCCACCAGGCAGGTATACCTAGGGGCTGTGCGGGTTATCCATTGTTTTATATGCACTTAGACTAAACACAATATTGCATTTGGTTCACTGCCTTTTTGTGGTTTATTGAAGTAAATAGTCTGTGACAGCATTTGTCTGAGCTGACTTGTTTGGATGGATTTCCTGTGGACCTTTGCAATGTTGTCAGTTGTAGCTGCCAGGAGATTTATGTTGAAACGCTATGTCTTTGCAAAACTGAGAATAAGAAGTGTGAGTAATGTGAGATTTTACCAGTGGCGGCTGGCCACTAATGGGCGATTGGGCGGCGCCCTCCCTGCCAATTCCCTCCCCATTTTTTTTTTATTAAAATAAAATTAAAATATTTACTAGTTTGTTAAAATGTGTTTTAACTGATCCGGGATTGTGCGCTA
>JAVQKC010119915.1:0-12616 GCA_036025475.1 Philypnodon macrostomus
ACACTTAGCCAAGCCTAGCCACACTTAGCCAAGCCTAGCCACACTTAGCCAAGCCTAGCCACACTTAGCCAAGCCTAACCACACTTAGCCAAGCCTAGCCAAGCCAAGCCTAACCACACTTAGCCAAGCCTAACCACACTTAGCCAAGCCTAGCCACACTTAGCCAAGCCTAACCACACTTAGCCAAGCCTAACCACACTTAGCCAAGCCTAACCACACTTAGCCAAGCCTAGCCAAGCCAAGCCTAACCACACTTAGCCAAGCCTTCTCCCGAGTCTGATTTATGGTCCAAATCCTTTGCCTAACAACCAGTTAATTTTTTTTTATACCAAAAGCTGGTATAAGGACAACTCATATTCACCTAACCGCAATGTACCATTTGGAGCCTTGTTCTTTAATTAAAAAGAAAAACCCATTGAAGATGTACAGTAAGCTTGATCCATACCGAATGTCATATTTTTCATCATTCACCAGGACAGACTGAGGAAGAGCAGATGTGCTATGCTAATCCATTGTGATTGGCAGCAGGACTCACTAAGTACATTCAGACTGGTGCTGGATACCTGTATTCGGGCTATGAGCTGTCAGCCCAGTGAGCCGCTAGAGTCGCTGTGTAGCCTGTCATGAGCCCAGGCGAAAACAGTATAATGCAAACAAGATGTCAGGCAGCACTGGAGGGCAGGCTGGAGGAGAGGGCAGTGTGGACCGGACAGATGTATGAAGAGTTTCTCATTATCTGTGTCAACCCTCTGTTGGCTTAGCATAAAGAAAAAGGTAATGGTGGTGAGTTAAAATCGTCCCAATCAATTTATGTCCTCTAGATGGCGATAATGACTATTGTTCTAGATAATCCAACATGGACGCCACCATTGTACGTCTGAACATTACAAATAGATGACTTAAAACATATGTAGTGTGATTTTCATTGTCTCCAATAGTGTTTAGTCTTTTATTTTTGCTAACTTTATACATGCAGTAAGGGTCAGTTCTGCTGCAGTGTTAAGAGTGTATGCGGCCCTTTGAGGCACAGTGGTGTTTTATATGGTTGATTGGTTTGTAAAGAATCCCTCTAAATGAAATGATATTTAGTTTTCCCTTGTGTTCCTTTAAAAGTAGAGCTGTGCAAAATATGTCATCAGTAATTGTAATATCATTGCCATATCATTAAACGCAATATCCACGTTGCAAGTAACTGTAACACAAGATGATGATGACGCCGACGTTGCTATGGTCTTTTTATTTGACAGTTTACAGTTTACATCAGTTTTGATTGACCACTAGATTGATTATTATTATGACTAAAACTCCTAATTAAATTCTAGGAAGTATAATTATAATCATTTTACCAGTGAGCCCTGAGCCGTGTATGTCACTTTGAGGTCTGTGGTAATAAATATCTTAAGGTAATATCATGTTGTGACCCCCACATATATATTGAATATGGCATGTTTTTCTACAATTGTCAGAATGGATGGTGACATTAAAGGAATGAGGACGCATGCCTCACAGTGTGTCTAGTCTGCACTTTTTTATAACGTGGACCTAACATTGTCGGTCATGGAGCTTTAGCCGATCAAGACAAGAAACAACAAAGTAGACGAGCAGGAAATTAAAGGGTCTGACTTCAAGACCCCCTGAATTCATCTGATCACAGAAATGAAGATCCACTGGGGTTTAACCACACATAAACAACTAGCCCTACTGGATATACTGAGATAAACATGTTGTTACTTATAGCAAATGTTTGGGCTTGGTAAACATTCAAAACATTCCTGTGTTTTGTGGCTCCGGTTGGTTTTTCAGTTTCATTTGTGTCTGCCGTAACAAAAGGAAAACAACTACATCTAAAACATTCATGCAGCTTTGATAACACTCAAATAATATATGAACTCATTGGTTTTCATTTGCTTCTTCCTGCAGGAGTCGTGTCTGAAGCTTTATCCTGCAACCCCTGCAACTATGGGACTTAGGCTGAGGTTCACACTGTACAATGGCCAGTACATTTCAGGACTGACACAGAGACACTGACAGACAATCAACTCTCTCACTCTTTCAAAGGGCCAATTTAGAGTTGCTTACTGAGAGCCAAAAGTGCTAACCATTCATCCACTGTACAACCACCAAATCACTTTAGTATAGGATTATAGATAACATTAGTTTACTTGTCCATTCAATTCAATTTTATTTGTATAGCCCTATATCACAACACAGTTGCCTCAGAGGGCTTCACAAAAAGAGATGCATGTGAACAATAAACAATAAACAGGGTCATTGCAAACAGATAATAAACAATTAATAACACACAAACAACAGGACTGTCCCAGGACACATCCCCTGTGCATGTCACTCACCCCATTTGGTTTCAAACCTCGCTTGTTTTTTGAGGATAGAAGGATTAGGACGAGCAGATGTATTTGGTCCCTTACCTGATTCTGTTGTGTCATTGTCGAAGTCCAGTGCTTCCAAGACCAGAGAAAATGACTTCTGTGGAAGAGAAAACACAAACGGGTCAGGGTCAAAACTTCAACCAGACAGTTGAGTTGTTCCAAATTCACATTGCTGTTGCATTTGGGAGAACTGTCTTAAGCTATTTAATAACAGAATCTATAACTCAATTATGTTTATTAATGAGTAGCTATAAGTGTAACCAAATACAGAAGTTAACAGATTAGGAATGTAGATTGTACGATTGAATAGCCTTTAAGCCAAATCTACAGTAAAAAACGCATACAGTACATGCACATAATATATAGATTAAGTTACAACAGCACAGGACATTATAACTATGGGACACTATTGACATAATGCTCGAAGCTAGGCTAACCTCAATCACAAATCTCACTGCAGTCAAGTCTATATACCAAAAGGAAATGTGATGCTATTTAAGAATAAGCTGTGCCTCTGACACAGCCCACTGAGCTCTTTAAACACATAAAAACAAGGATAGAGTTTCATTTTTCTCTCTAAGGATGAGGACAGTAAATGGCTGATGTCATTATACTGCTGGTGTCAAAGAAACAGCAACATAGGAATAGAGCGATAGTTACATATAAAGTTACAACCTGTGATGAAAAGGGTATTTACAATCGGCAGTGGACTTGACTAAAAGTACCGTTTCCTGAAAGTGACATACAAGCATTTACAACATGTTAACGGCTTTTTTAAATGTCATGTCTGTGAAGTTCTCATTCATCCATTTTTACCACAGATGGATTATGGGATGTAGAAGATAAAAGACAAAAAGTGCTGACGGTGTTGTTGAGATGATGTATTCTTTTTCATTGGCTTAATGCAAAAATAGTTGTGTCAGCTTTAACCTACAAATGTGAAATAGCCCATGGGAGTTGAACTACACATACATTCTTGTTGGACTGATCTAAATTGAGACAATGAGAGATTTTCCATGTGAATAATTGCTGCACAATTTGTAAGTAACGTTTACATGTTTAACAGTAGCCTATGTTATTCAGGGACTTTGAAATTGGAGATTTGTATAAAATTGAATCTGCACAGTTAAAGCTGCGGTACCTCATATTTCTACTTTGTATTTGAGCAAAAATAATTACAGTCAATAGTGCAACATACTAAAATCAATGAGACTGAGACCCTCTGTGGGCTGTATTAAGGGTTTTTGTTTAAGAGAACAGGGACACTTGTTTTCAACCAATCAGACGCTTCCACAGGACAGGAGCGCTCTGATTGGTTGAAACATTGTTTATTTATTAAAAACTAGAAGCTATCAGGAATAATGTGAGGGACCTGGTGGTTGTAGTTCAAAGGTTACAGCTTATTCTCAGCAAATTGTATTTTTTAGTTCAAACAAATAAAAAAAACCTTGTTGTTCTGATACTTCTTGTTTGTGTGAGACCGTGATAGAGGGTTGAGAAGGAGAGGAGGGGAAAAGGGGTGCATCATTCAAACTTTCAAACTTAGAGGGTTTTTTTGGGTTTTAGTTTTTCTCCTGCACAAAATCAGGTACTGCACAGTTAATGAAATTGTTAGGATATATAATGACCCTCGCAATCAATACTTGCAAATTAGACATTTTACAAGTTCCCAACAAAAGTATTCTCTCACCATTCCTGAGCACTCGATAAAATATGATAATGAACCGTTGCAACAAAAAATGTATCTCAAAGTTATATAACATATTGATAGATAAGTCCGCACAATCTTCCACCAAAAGTTTGGAAGCTTGGAGGAAGGACTAGAAATTAGTTTGTGCTAGATCACAGTCAAATACTGTAAATATAAATGTATAATGATACAGTACAATTTGATAATACAAATATAACAATATTTCGGATTTATGTAAAAAAAAATAATGAAAGGTACATTGTTTCACTGTCCCTGGCAATGCCCTCAAATACTCAAATTCTTGGAAGAAATTGTGAGAGATTCAAACAATACTAACAATCACAATTCCACTAGGTCCTAGATTATTTATATTGGGTATAACACCTGATTAACTTAAAAGATTTTCCTTGAAGTGGCCATTTTGTTAGCAAACAAGAGTAATTATCAGACATTGGAAAGAAGCTTCAGGGCTGAGTACAGGAGAAAGAAAATGGGTTAATTATCTGTGTTGCATGATTATATTGTTTTCTTTGTTTGTTTGTTTAGGTATTTATTCTCATGTTCTTAAAAACAAAACAATTGTGTGGTAACGGTCATCGTAACCAAAGTGAAGTGAACCAACAGCAGCAACAGGTCAACTCACAGAGACATGGACTCTTTCACCCTCGGGCAAAAATGTCATGATTAAACAAAGTCCAAATTCCAACTGTTTTGTTTTTAAATATGAAGCCCTTAACTCTTATTTTGTGCACCCCTAATTAGAAAGGCATTTGGCTGTTCACTGCATAGACGCCGTTCCTGACCAATAGCAGAGTAGGACATATGCTGAGCGTCTCTGTATAGGTGACTTTGAGATACTACACTCCAGAGAGATAACATGTTTAGTCTCTGTTTATTCTACACTGCAGCCATGAATAATTCACACCAACACTTCATACTATAACTCTTTCTTCTTCTGTCCCTTCCCCTTTGAGAAACAAACCAGGTAGTACCATGCAAATTGCTGTACCACATGCGTTGTATTCTCCTAAAAGGCTACATGGATGTGCAGTCACGTCTATGCTGTGACAGTATGGGGCCTGGGGCTGGATGAGTGGGTGGAGGAAGGAGGAGATGGAGATAGTTTGAAGAAAGCTGCAGTTTGCCACAGGCTAAATAAGAGGTGAGAGCGAGTAGATGAGGGGTTGCAGTAAAAAAGCTAAATCTTGGGGGAGCAGAGATTGGTGTGTCAGAAAGTCCTGAGTAAGAGATTCAGTGTCTGCAATGATGAACAACTGCAATTCTAAAAAGTCATGACACTGGCAGAGTGGTTAATGCTCATGCCTCCCACCAACAAGGTATAGGTTTGGTTCTCAGGCTGGTCAAAACACACATGTTCTCTTCCTTTCACTGTAAACTCTCTGGCTTCCTTCTACCACTCAAAATACATGGATGTAGCTATAAAGTGAATGAATAAATCTGACTGAATGATTATTGGTTAGTGTATGTCTCTGTATCAGCCCAGTGACTAACTGTATTAAGGCCCATTGTGGCTGGAATAGGCTTCAACCACCCACACCACCTAACAGAAATAACCTAATTAGTTGCAAAGATTGTTGCATTTTCCCAAGCTTTTTAGAAAAGGTACGGTGCCATGTTGCTGTTCCTGCCGATATTCAACACAAATGTAGTGAAAAAAATATATTTTGAGAGATTAAAATTAAAATTGGGATTATATGAGTTTAATAGTACAGTTTTATAATGCATGAGTGTCTCGTTATCAGGTTTAAATTTGGTGGGAAGAAAAATAATTGAGGCAGATGACTGAAAAATAGATACAATATATAACAAAAACAGATTCAGTAAACAAACAATTACCTGCAGCCCTGCGGCTATAGTCCGAGTTTTAAATGTGATGTAGATTGAGACAGGAGGTCAAATTAAGGTGAAGCAAACGATGGTAAGATAGAATCAAACGTAATGTAGATTAAAAAGAAGGAGAGAAAGGCAGTGATAAGATAAGAAGATGCAGAGGCAGGAGTAGAGCACACACCCACAGCACACGGAGCATACAAGCCATAACGGTAATGAGATGAGCCGCTCGCCACAGAGTTCACAGACAGTTCATTAAGGCCAGAAAATACAGCAGGTAGCTCACAGCCAGAGCAGCTGGAGACATTACACACAGCTTTCAACTCCCAACTCAACAGGTCCCGAAATAGTGACTTCTACTACAGCTCATGATTTAAAATGTGTTTCCCTCACTACACCACAGTGCGAACGGCAATTTAAGCACAATTTATGAACAATCTTCATTTAAAATCACAATTTCACTCAGAAATTGCAGTGTAGATGGAACTAGTCCCTTGAACAAAGACAATACAAGCTCAGATAAGCAGAGATGAGTTGCAGCAGTCTGATTTACAAAGTACTTTGATTTCTTGATTAGACTCAACATCACACAAAATATGCTTGTACTTACACAAAAAGAAGATAGCAGTGTTTCTCAAACTTTATTCCATGGGACCCATATTGTATTTGCCCATAATAACAGCAACCTAACTTTGGTGACCCAATTAAAAGCTTTGGCGACCAATGTTTTGATCCCGACCCAGTGTTGGAGAACCACTAGATAACAGAAAATATTAACACATGTTCATTACTCATTCGTAGGACTAACCACCACTAACCAAAATGTTAGCGATGTAATCCTTGCTCCTTCCAGTTCATAGTGTCATTGTGTACATGAGCTTTGCCACGTGTGTGACTAACATACGTGTTTGAATGTGTTTGTGTGATTGTCATAGTGTGGTGGTGGTTGAAGAGGCTGTTGGTGCATTGTGGCTTCCATCTCTGCCCTAGGGCGGCTATGGCAGAGGTAACTTAGCTTGTACTACTAATGTGTAACTTTGGAGTGAGTCAATTATGGACTTATGAACTAATTCCAAAACATTTGCATTAATGGTAACATCATGTGAAAGCTTCTGAAGCAGTAGAAGTCAAAACACGTCAAGGTACAACACTCAAACCTTGGTCTGTTAATAGGAAAAGTAGAAGCATCAATCAATCTGCTGCCTATTGTCAGAAATGATGACCCACTTCATTTTTTTGTTATGTGATATTGGAACAACCTGGTATTGATTGAGGAAGGGTGGATTTGCGCTCACAAAACATCTCACAAAATATTTTTCTGAACCATACAAGCCAAGTAACCACCAAGCCTTCTGACTCCTGACTGGGCCAAAGTGGTGCTGATGCCATGGAGACGAGTGTGGCCCGATTCAGTACCATGACCTGCAGGGAGGAAAAGAAAACACAGAACAATAAAAAGCCTGCACTGATAAGATCACGGTCAGCTCTGAGGTGACGTTTAAGCCTCACACAGACACAAACAACATCACTGTGTTTTTAGACTGGTCTTTTGGAGCAGTAATGGCCCCGGTGATGACAGCGGGGAAATGACATAATGGGAAAGGTGTGTGGATAGTGGAGCACATGTACTGCATGTGTGTGGGGCTGCCTAACTTAATTATAACAGCCTTTTGCGAGATTAAGGACAGTTTCAAAACATGCATTGTCATTATTTTATTTTGGCTATTTGACAAGGGTCTTCGCTGATATTACTCAAAGACAAATAAACCTCTGTACGAGGTGCGTTCATCTTTTCCCACTAAGATCTGTGTCTTTGCAGGTTTGTAGAGTCATGAGGTAAAAATATCTGGACACAAGTTAAAATGGGACAAATGCAAATGAATATTGCAATAATATGTCCACCACTTACTGTGCTTCAGAGGCACTATCCTCAGGGGAAATCAATGCATGTATACGAATATATGTTTTTAGAATGTCAGATGTATTTGCATGTGATATACCCTTGTGATAAAATAGTAAAATAATATAAATGAACTCATCATGTCTTGTTAGGTGAATATTGGCTTCTTGTCTTGGTGCCAGGTTTGGACCAGGTTGCTTTTAAAAGATGGTTCTCTACCTTCATGCTACCAAATCATTTGCATGTCTCAGTACTCAAGCCTTTTTTGAGTTACAGTAAGTGTTTTCTTTAAAGACTAGATATTCAAAAGAGATTTTAATGATATAAATCGTACTTTGGCCTGAGGCAGTGACTGTCTGGCTCGGCCCCATGCCTTTAGTCTTACTTCAG
This sequence comes from Philypnodon macrostomus, assembly GCA_036025475.1. Taxonomy (NCBI): domain Eukaryota; kingdom Metazoa; phylum Chordata; class Actinopteri; order Gobiiformes; family Eleotridae; genus Philypnodon; species Philypnodon macrostomus. The sequence goes on from JAVQKC010119915.1 coordinate 8,219, forward strand.
TCTCAGAGCACTAAATCTGAGGATTATAGTGGACTTTTCAAATTCAAACCATTGTACAGACATTTGGGATGCTAATGTCAATTAGATCTACTTGATTTTCCACCCTCAGCCTGCTTCCTTCACTGCATTATTTCTCATCCTTCACCCTCCTCTTGTGGTCTGCTAATCACTGACTCACAGTGCGCCCCTCGTCCCCCTGCCATGCCTCTCAGACATGGGCAGGGTAGGATATCCCGGCAAAGCCTGGCTGTACAAACACTACTCTACAACAGGAAGAACTCCCAGCCCTGAGAGAGGAATTTCCCTTTCTCTAATGCACACACACGGACAGGCATATAGGTGCACACCATTACACCCCACAAACAATTTACCCATATTCAACTCATAAGCCATTCATCATTTTAACAACAGCATTAGTGCGTCTTAACTAAACACTAAACAATGGCCACCATCCAAGAAAACCTGACTGGTAATCAAATCCCCATCATTATTGCCCTTCACAGGATGTACACTCATAATTATGTAAAGTCTACATAAAACAATCAAACACAAAGAATACATCTTAGTTCTTAACTTTTTAACTTGGGTGACTTTGTTTAATATCATATTCATTAATCAATAAGTAGCAAATAAAGGGTATTTGTTGGACCAGGCACATCTTAGCCCTAATTTCAAGTTTGAGCAAAAGCCAAAAGCTTGTTTTCTCATACAGTGCTACAAATAAGACATGCCTCGTTTAAAAATAATGTGCTGCTGATGCCAAGACAACAGTGACTAATGGACCGTACAATCAGCCTTTGCTTTGGACTCAAACCATATTGTATTGCTATTTGTTCAGACTATTATGCTAATCATTTCAGTCAAGGGGGACACAGTGTTGTTTTAAGAACCATTCATGCACAGTACAATGCAACACAAATCATGTTGGCCACCAGCAAACAAGAATCACTCACCCTTGTGTTAAAACAAGTACTATGAAAATATAACAGTTAGCATTTATTACCCATCACTTTCACTCATGTTAGCAGGCCCGCGTTTAAAATCATAAAGCAGCAGTAATTATGGCCTCTTACATGTACAAACACATGTTCACACAAACACGCATGTAAACAGTTGTCATGACAGCAGCTGTGGTCTCACACCTGAACTACAAATTAGAAGTGGAGGTAACCACAGTAACGATGCAATTACTATGCAAAGGGCAAGCTTGGATTTTACATCAAATTAAACGTGTCCATGCAGTAAATGTTATTTCACATGCCTTACGCTGAAGAGTGTAAGGAGCCCTCCAAAAAAAGCCTCCAATCCGTCGATATTCACTAATCTAGTGAATAAGATAAAATGTATTGTCAGTAATACTCCCCAAAGAGGACCAGCTAAATAGCTTTGTGTTGGCACAATGATTGCATTATTGACTCAATGTTAGCCTATAATGACAGTGACAAAGACAAGAAATCAATGTCTTCAAAACAGACAGCGGGCAGAACAAAGGAGACATGACGTTATGGTGGATTCATTGGTGAAGTTCAAAGTCTTGGTGGATATAAGCCAGGGCCTGACATCTCCCTGCCCTCAGGTGCACACACATTATGAGACTGAGACCCCCGGTGTGCAGCGGGCGGCCCACCTCAGCACAACCCCAGCTGGATAATTACATGTCTCTTCAATCAGGACATATTTGGGATCAGACTTTCCCTGCTACACCCTGACGCTCTCTGTCATGAACTCACATCATCTTCGCTGTGGCACTAAATTCCTCTTCTAGCAGAGCCAAGAGAAGGTGCCATTCTTTGATAAAATCCTACATCCAGACTGTGATCCAGATCAATCCCAAAATCGAATCACTTCCTTGTGCCATTCCTCAGCTTCCCTGCAAATTCAATCCAAATCTGTTCAGTAACACTACCAAGAGGTAATAAAATGCAGTATAAAAAGCACTTTCAATAATCTTTGTATCTATTTATTAAGGTAAATACATACCAAGATTAACATATCTTTGGGGGTGCATGGTGGCAGAGGGGCTAGCTGAACTTGTGGATTTGATCCTTGGGCTGAGTGTGCATGTCTTTTCTGTGTTACTGTAAGTTCTCTCCACATACTCAAGAGACATGCATGTGTTATGAAAACTGGTGACTCCATATTGCCTTTAGTGAATGAAAGTGAGAGTGAATGGTTGTCAGTGTATGTCTGGCCTACAAGTAGGTTGCTATATTGTTCAGGGTGTACTGTCTAAGGCCCATAGTTACTGGTATAGTCTCCAATCATCAAGTTCTAACTCGAATAAGCAGGAGAAGATGAATGCCTGCTTTACTTTGTACGTAAGTCATTTCAACTTTCAAGTCCACATAACAAGCCATTGTCCACAAAGCCTCATTCTTCTTTAATATCTTCTTTCAGCTGCATGATTCTTTGTAAATGTTGGATTCTACCCAAGACCTCTTTTATGATTTTGTCCAGTACTCTTCATTATGACTAAGCCATCATGACGCACTCCCTCGCCCCACCCAAACACCTGCGCCCTATTGTAGGATCAGCCTATCTTACACACACCACCTTCTTCTTGTTCTTCATTGTTGCTTATCTGCACTGTTTATTCTGACATTAACCCTTGTGACCATTAATCCACAACCTTCTCAACCCAGACTGACTGCCCTCTGCCAGCCACACCTCCTCCACTTTCCATCTGACTTCCACAGGAAATTACCTTGTCTAGCCGCTGAATGCTTTACATGCATGGACAGAATATAATGTGTCCCTATGTTATGGTCTTCAAAATATCAATGCTTACTTTTGTACACACCCGCTTGCATGTTCTTTGTGGAATTGAGATTAAATGTGCCTGCCGTTCTGAGTATTGATTACAATGGTAAAAACATTTTGGCCTGTAATGTGTCAATCATTGGCCACTTCATTGATAGACCTTGTGATAAAGTGGTACCCAGTGTGATCTTCACCTGCTTCGTGTTTTGCCATCTTCTGCGTTCAAAGATGGTCCTTAATGTAACAACTTCTTATGTGAGTTGTCTTTGTACTATCTCCAACCATTCTCTGACCTCTGACATAGACGTTTTAACCCTCAGAACTACCACTCACTGAATATTGTGTCTTTTTCAAACCATTCCCTGTAAACCTAAACTGCACCAAAAAAGGAGCTAAACAGTAGAGTAAATGTGGAATTTAAAATGTCAATGATTCTGAATTATTTCAGAAATGTACCACACATAGGACAATGGTTAGATGTTATTATGTGGTTGGGTTTTGTCATAAGCAATTTTAATACGTTCACAGTTTCTTTAACAGATTGAATGAGAAAATAAACCAGAGACCGGTGGGATTACTCAATGATGTAAGTTAAGTGTAAAGCTCAGTGGACAACACAATCTGAGAATGACATTGATGCCACGGACACACAACTATTTCCTGTGATGACCCTAGTGTATCGATAGTGATGTGGACCTGTACTTCTCATCCAAGGACACACAATGACACCTAAAGACACACTGTCATTTCAGTGATCATGTAAATCACACTTCTTTTGCCTCTTTTCTTTTTATTAGACTTGTACTCTCAATCCAATTTGCACACAAATGGAATCATTAAAAAACAAATCCCTGGAGACGTTTACCCTGGAGTTATGAACTTATCTCCACAAAACACAGGCGCCAAATCCTAATGGAATTAACCTGCTTTGTATTTGACGTGTGCATGTGCCGGCTCAAGCATTCAACTACACAATCTCTACTGCCGCACCATGTAACGCCCTCTCCCTCTAGGAAAGACAGCCATATCAACAGACAAAAGTAGTGTAATCCAGCCACAAGGGGTCACAAGTGTCCTTGAGCCAGTCCCATGCCTGAATAAATAGTGTTTTGTCAGGGAGGGCAGCTGTGGCAACTCCAGATTAGAAAAGCCAAAAAAAGGTTCAAAATAGAAGATGGTGTATGTCATAGTTTGTATTTTTAGAAGAACGCAATGTCAAAAGGATCAACAAAGAGCATGTACTGTATTTTCCGCACTATAAGGTGCACTTATATATGGATTAATTCTGGTTGTGCTCAAGGCGCTCCGCCAAAATGATTTGGTACGACTTCGGTAAACTACAAAGCTCCGGGAGTCAGGAGCGTTGCGGAGTAATACGGAGTACTATGCTTCAATGTAATATTAGTAGTGTATTATTATTAGTGTTTATATATGACCCCAAAATGGCACCTGTCAAGAGACACATGTTATAACTGAATAAATTTAAGTTATTGTGAATATGCTAACGTTTGATTTAGCGGTATCAGACTGTGTTTATTTACGTGTTACAAATGAACGAGGTTGAGAGTTATTGTGAACGCGTTTAATAAAGTTTGACTCACTGTTTTGTTTCGCTTAATGCGCCTTATATATGAAAAA
>JAVQKC010119922.1:0-19292 GCA_036025475.1 Philypnodon macrostomus
TATGACTTCTGTAAAAAAAAAAAAAAAAAATACCTTTTACAGTTATTTAAATTTCATATTATATATAAATATAAAATTTAAAGTAACTACGTAATAAAATAAAATACATATTTTCTATATATTTAACAGTGGCAAATATATATTTTAACTGGCGCACTGCCTTTCTTGCGATTACAATAGGCCCTTGCCTGCTTGGCTCGGGCCTAATTACATCTGCAAAATCAGTGGAATTGTGTAATATTTCTAGAAAATGTTTGTAAAAATACAGTTTTGTCATATATTTCAAAATATGGTTGTTCACAGTAAATTCTGTATAAGTATTGTACCTTACCTTTTTCTGTTGGAATTTTACAGTGAAACCAATTGGTGATTAGAAATGAGAACTCATGGACCATCCACATTAGGTTTCACATTGTTGTCCATCATAAAATTGGTGTAAAATAAATGACACTGCATTCGTATGGTTGGTATTTTGTTTAGTCATGCCCATATAATCATAAAGGTACATCATATTACAGCTATCAATTTATGCTTTAATTCCCACTTCCCACTAAGGTCAAATTGTAGATGCTTTTGTCTTTTTGTCTGTGATTTGATTCTGTGATAGTTTTCCTGGTTCTGTGTGTAAATCAGATCTGGAGTGCAGCCATGCATGCTTGTATGTCTATGACTGGATGAGTGACTGACTGCAGCACTTTGACAGCTGAATATACACCAGTACATTTATGGATTTTAGCTCCGGGGCTGCTGTAGGCTTTTGCAAAATCAGTCTGTTCCTCTTATCCATGTCTACTGCTCTCATCCTCACTTCTCCGGCTCTTAAGGAACTTCAGTAGCTTCTCCAGTCACCTTTAACCCCGCAGACTACATTTGATCACATCTGATGTCACTCAGAGTAAAAGCTGGTTATTAAGCTTGCATGACCGTTCAGGGAAAAATATATTTAAGTTTTGGATAATGCAAGATTGTGTCCACTATAAGAAAAATAGCATATGTGTAACGAGACCATATACCGCAATTTTTTAATTCATATAATGTTGCTTTTTATCATTTAAAAAAAACAGACATCTCTGGAAATCATCTTTTTTTGGAGCTGCCCCCTTTTCCCCAGCCAGTGCACACAGTGGAACGCTGGGGCAAGATGGAGTATACAGAATTACTCAAGTGTGAAATGTCGAATAAGCACAATAGTCCTTTAACATCATATTCACAATTTATTACTAGTAAGAGAAGTCTGCAAAAGTAACAAACAGCTTGTTCAGTAAAACTTTCACTTGGTTTGGTGTTGAATTTTACATCGGCTTATCAAATGCAACAAGGTGCACAAAGCTTGACATGACCTCCTATGTGAAGCACACCTCAAAAAGTACTTTTAAAAAAAAGGTGTGTTCCAGCCTGTCAGCGGTGATGGTTATGGAAAATAAAAATGCACATATTCAACACTTGTGCTTCGGGGAGCTTTTACTGTTACCAACCATGGAGCAATTTGAGGATTGTGCAAAGAACAAAAAGGTAAACACACGTCAGTCAGTTTGAGCAAGCTCCATGGCGACTGGTGCATGCCAGTGAGCCGCCGCTATTGTAATGTCTGCTTTTTTATGTTTGGGGCTTTGACTGCCTCAATTAATGTGTGCATAGGATTCAGGAATTGCTGTGGTATTGGATGTGTGTGTGCATATGTTTGAGATATTGCATCATTATATTATTTGGCATGTTTATATATATTTGGCATATGTTTTGTGTGTGATGTCATTTATGACATTTGGAGGATTACCAGACAGATACAGACACAAAAATGTCTAAGACACAATTTGTGCTAAGACAGGTATACAGGCAGCCTCCCAATATTTAGGCTACACCACAGGCTTGCCCTCTCCAGGTTGGAGGAGAGTTCCTGCCTTAGGTGGAGGAGTTTATGTATCTTGGGGTCTTGTTCACCAGTGAGGGAAGGATGGAGCGTGTGATTGACAGGCAGATCGGTGCAGCCTTTGCAGTGATGCGGTCGTTGTGGTGGGATAGGGTGAGGAGCTTAGTCACACGGGAGGAGCTCGGAGTAAAGCCGCTGATCCTCCACGTCGAGAGGAGTCAGCTGAGGTGGCTCGGGCATCTTTTTCGGATACCCCCTGGACGCCTACCCCGGGAGGTGTTTCAGGCAGGTCTGGGCGTCCCTGCTGCTAATAAATAACAAACATGTGAGAAAATGTGGACCCTGGTCTGTTGCATGTCATCTAAAAGAGATTGTATGCTGTGTAAAAGCCTCTTCCTTCACTTGATTAAATCCGATGTGTGCTCTGAGATTCAGGGCACATACTGTAAATGCATTCCATCTGCAGCGTCTAATTTGAAAGCCCTCAGCCATCACACCCAACAATGCATCGTGGTGCCACCATTAAATCATGCATAACCAACACTGCTGCTGACACACACACACACCTACACACACACACACACACACACACACACACACCTACACACACGCACACACACACACGCACACACACGCACACACACACACACACACACACCTACACACAGCTGTGTATATCAGGTCTGTTACAACTTTGTTCATTTTGCTCATCAACAAAGTTTATGGGGTGATTGTGACTAATGTGTTTTTAATTGCAACGTGATGTCGTACAGCCGAATTATTTGAGTAATTTGATTAAACTATTATAATTAAATTGAGGAGAGGTGAATGACGCATCTTGGAAAAAATGAAAGCTCCCACGGGACAGTCATATTAACTGCAACATAATTAGAAAATGTTCAAATTATCCATGTGCTGACAGTTGATGGCCACTACCTAACAGCAGGTACTTCAGTCAAAAGGGTTTAAATGCAACTCAGTAGCAACCACATGCCACGCTGAAAGTACATCAGTAAGCATAATAAAACAGTTAATAGAAACACGTCAATCAACATCAAAGAGTAAGTAATGGTAAAGCATGTTTGTATACATGGAAAAGTGTTACAGGTGATCCAGTTGCATCTACAAAAAACATGTTTATACAGTGGTTTACAGTATGGTCACATGTTACTATGATGACTATAGCAAAAATGTCATGTATGCACACACACACACACACACACACACTATGCACATCAGGCGTCTGTGTCCTGGCATATACATCAGCAGTCAAGACAAGGAAGTTGTCAAACAAATCGAGACAGTTTATAATGTGTCAACCAACAGTCACAATACAATCTGACTGACAGCTCCAGTGTCTGTCCTAGCAGAGAATAGAAATGACAGAGCATAGGAATAAACCCCATAGCCATTGTCCCCTCGGTTAAAGTATGTCATATACCACACACAGTATATTATAAATACATAACACCAGTCCTTCCAAAACCCTGGCCTGCATCACAATAATGTGGTGAAGAATCAGTGTGGAGCCAGAGGCAGGGCGTCCCTCCATCAAACCTCTTCTGGCGTCATGCTCTCTGACTTTCTGGTGCTGCTCAGAAATGTGATAATCCCACTTTGCAACCTCCCAAAATAGATTTGTGTCTGGGTCTAATGGTGTGCCTTTGGACACAATCTGTGAGTTATTTTGGGCTCTTGTGTGTCTATTGTAAACATTCAAATGTAAATCAACATCGGACGCTGAATTGATTAGTGTCTCAGCTTTCTGCCCTTTATGATTTTGTTTCATTTTGAGTTCACACATTTTGTCTTGTCTGTGTTGGTAGTTTTTAGCAGCATCTCTGTGGGGTTGTGTGTGTGTGTACACACTAAGCTCCTCCTTTCTGGATGCCTGTCGCCACTTTGACACCAATCAATGCTACACCTCCCATGAGCCTGGGTCCAGTCAAGCTGTCACCATGGAGACCTCTGGGGCGCCTCACTGAAGGACGTCTTCATAATGCAGCTGTACTTTGACCTTCAAGGTCAGAAGTCAAGCTTGCTTAAGCCAATGCCAGTTAATCAGGAAGTGTATTGATCACTGGGGCCTGGGCACATTCTGGGAATGCAACCATTTGTCTTTTCAAATCAGTCTAAACTAAAGCCTCCTTCCCATCACAGGGTACAGTGTAGGTGAGTGTGGCATTGTTTGGAGGGGTGACATTGGACCAGCCCCAAACAAAACTTTCTTTGTCAGTGAAAGGTTTACATTTTTATTGTATACTTGTTGGACTTTTTTGTAAAATTGTGGGGTTTTGCAGTATTTCTTTTTTCTGCACTATCCATAATCATATCATTCTACATAATCATGTCATTGTACTAGGCCCCAAAACATCAATATTAGAAATGTCAACAAATATGGCAACATTTCAAACTGCAAGGCAACATACTACTATATTGATAGATTTAGAACAGGCTTGCACCCATTAGATTTACAATATCAGACCCTCATGTGCAGGTGAAAAGCTTCACACCACCTTTCTGTGCACCTCCACCTGCTTATATAAGCCATGTGAAGAATCCTTTAATGAGGGAGCCAGCACCGGGTGCTCAAGAAATGATTTAAATTTCAAATGCATGAGGTGATTATGCCAGTGAATTAGCCCGGTGACTTATTGTAGAATAATTTAGCTCAGTCAGGCAGAATGGAGACAACTAATGTCTATGGAGACCTCGAAGCAGCCGACTCGGGGAATGTATGGGTGGGGTAGATGGGTAGGGGGCAATAGAAGGGCAGCAGAGAAGTACAATAGAACAGAAAGCAATGGAAAGCACACCGAACACACTGTGGCATTTTTCAGGCCTTTTGAATTATTTTTGGACTATTCTTCTTAGCATTTCACATTGTGTAACACAAAATGTCATCTTTTGAGGAGATGGCAACTGACTACGACCACATCTACAGCCAATGTAAGTAATAGAAAGTGGTAACAAGGTGGTGTTTCTCTCTATATGTGTGTGTGTGTATCTGTGTGTGTGTGTGCGTGTGCATGCGTGTTTTCAGCTCCTATACGGTCAGTGCCACAGCTTTTAGCATTATACTCAAATGCCTCAATGGAACGAAATGCAACTTCAACTATGTTTTTTATTAGGAAAGATCAGTATAGGGACAGTCTGTAAAATTAGGTTTGCCACAAAATGAAGTTAAAAAATATATAGGTAGTGGGCAGTAAAATGTGCAGCAGATGGGTGTAGTAGAATAAACGAAGAATGGAAGTGATTGTTTACACCGACTACAGAGATACAAATGGAGTGAAAGTCCGTGTGTGCTTGTGTGGATCTGTATGGAAAGCTCCAGGATGGATGTAAGCGCTAACGGGAATGGCAGAGCGAAAAGATGGAACAGACGGACTGGGGCAAAATCAATAGAGAGGTGGTAATTGTCTGGCAGACAGGAATGGATAGACAGAAGAAGGCAATGGAAAGCATGCAGAACAGAAGCAATGAGATCATGAAAAAGAGGAACAGACAAAACCGAAAAGAGAAGAAAAATTATGGTTTGTAGGGGATACTCAGGAGTGAAGTTCAAAGGAAGGTTGGACACAGAATAATAGGGCCACATAAGAGCAATGTATGTGCTGCTCTAGTCATGAAAGAAGGCTGTTTGTGTAGTTCGATCCATCAAAGAGAAGGATCCTCACTAAGACACACATACGCATTTGAGCTGAATTCTATCTTAAAAGGTATATGCAAACGGTCCACAACGCCAAAGCCTGTTTTTAAGAACTGTTTGAGGGATGGGTTTAGCTGGCCAGGAAGTAACTTTTGTGGTGACGTGCACTTTGACAGTTCAAATACTACATGCAATGAGAGAACTGTTGTGTAAATTTAAAAAATAATACATTTCTTACTAAACAATGTGTGTTATGGTGGCCACACACATGTATAGTAAAACAAAGACAACAAACTTCTGACACACATACTGAGTTTTAGACAATCGCCCATTGATTTGGCTTCTAATTAGTTACTATTTTGTTTAGTTCCACAAACCTGATCTCAACATTACTGAGTCTGCCTGGAATTTTCATCAAGAGACACAAAGATGTTAGCAGCCATGAACCACTGATGAAAAAGTGAAACATGAACCTGTACTTTGAAAACGTCTATACAAGCAGTGGTCACATGACTGGATTCAATGGTTTCTTCTGGATACTCACTTTGTATTGTATTGCTGTTGAGAGAAGTTATTCATCTAGAAGCATGTATTCAAACTGCCGAAGCATATTTTACTCTATTTACTGTATTTTTGCTTCACTTTTCAACATTTCTGTATTCTTTTCAATGACACTTTTAAATGATCAAAGTAGCAAGGCCCTCCACAGGCAGCTCCCACAACCAACTCACACACACAGTATATTATGTTCGGCTGTCGGGCCAATTATTTGCGATTAATCATTTGATTGATGTGGCAAACATGTTTCTGCTTACAAGCAAATAATGGATCAATCACGGACAGGAGAGAGATCATTTACAAACACACAAGAAGCCATAAATTATCTGTGATTGCCTAACACAAGATTAATGTTCCCCTATACATGGCCCTAATGTGATTCATCAGAGTTTTATATGTAATTGGTCCATATCGAGGGGGATAAATTAGATGGTTGCAGCTGGCTATGGGACTCACAGGCTGGTGGTGGTGGTAAGGTCAGTTTGTAGGTCACAGCTTGATTTGGTGAAAGTTAAAGCTGCACTACCTGATTTGTAATTGTCAAAGTGATGTGTCTGAAAAAATAAATTTGAATCATACACTCCTAATTCCTCTCCCTCTATCACAGTCTCACACGAACCAGGAAGCACTGACGTGATTCCATAATATCGGCGACACGCTGTTTTCGCCAATATAATTATTGAATCAGAAAATATCATCTGTTGTTTTTCACCTGTGCCTTTGTGCATGGTTTTCCAATTTATGAATAACTATAGTTACTGAAAATCTATTTCCCTTTACGGTACTACGCAGAAAGGTGAAAAGAGCTGTTTCCACTACCGGAGAAGGTCCGCCGCTCATCATACAGGGTCATTAAAATGTGCGTGAATGAAATCAATTACAACAGCAGGTGTGTTTTCTGATAAGGAAACAATACAACAGCAAAAATCACAGTACCTTTAATCATTTATACAATGCTTGCTCCTGTCCTGCACAAGGAAGAAGACGAGTTGGCTGGTTTTGTTATTGTGGCTCTTCAATCATTAATCTACAACCTCTGCTACATAACTTTTTGTCTTGAGTCAGCACTGTCCTTGCACTGCCCTCCTCCCTCCTAGTTGGTCCAGTTTATGCCTACACACTTTTTTTTAACTTGATGTGGTATTTTTCTCTCATAACAGCATTTAGCCCGAGGTTAGACAAGTGTCTGTTTTGCTGTCTGTTTCACTGACAATATGACAATTGTTTTGCTGTTGCGCTGCCTTTCACTTGAGATTGTAGCATCAGGGCTGTGCAGGATCAACATTGATGGCTATATAACGCAACTTTTAAAGGCAAATGTGATGAATAAAATTAATAATTGTATTTATTTATTTTTAAATGCAAATAATAATAGCTGTTTTGCAAATGCATTCGCCTTGAACATCTGTTTATGCTATTTCAACGACAATACATGATCGAGTAAATGCACTTTATTTGACTCTTAACAGAAAGTTCTCAACTAAATACAAAGAGATTCTTGAGCACTGTAGCTTCTTCACTCCACCCAAAGATATGCATGAATAAATTGGTCAAAAAGCTCAAAGTGAATAAATCCTGTTAAACGTATCTGTCATTGTATGTTTTCCGTATAGGCCTCCCGGGTGTACCCTACCTAAGGCCCATAGATGTTGGGATAGGCCCAAGGCACCACAAATTAAAAAATATTATGATACATTTATTAATTAAACCCTCTTTATAAATGTCTCCATTGCCAACAAAAGTGTAAATTGAATTACAGAATTGATACCTTGATCTGAAAATGTATTAGTTTTTTTTATTTCTGTACAAATAAAATATATCATTAACAGATCAGTAACGGTCAACATTTAGGGGCTTACAGACAACCAATCACACTTATACGTTGTAAGTAAGTCACCAATTTGATTATAATAATAAAAATGCATTGGTTATATATAACTTTACAATTACATCATTCATTCACTCCTCAGTCACACCACACCTGCCCTGGGGCACACTGACAGAGGCGTGGCTGCCAGTCTGCACCAATGACCCCTCCGACCACCATCAAACACCAATCACACAACCACATTCATTCATAGGCAATGTGGGTTAAGTGTCTCGCCCAGGGACACAGGGACTCGAACCGGCGACCAATGCTTACCCACTGCTGCCCACTTTTGAATGCTTATCTTTGAGGACTGCTTGGACAACAACAATAAAATGAACAGATCTTGTCCAAATCAAAAATCAAACCACAACAAACTGCTTCTTGGTCTGAATGTGTGTAACTCTTGCACCAGTCCCTGTGCCAATCCGATAGAGGTCTATTAAACTGGCATTTGTCAGTGAGAGTCTTTATTTTGAAGTGCAAAGCTGTGCAGATGGATGTGACTTTACATCATCTGCTAACATTCCGTCTATAAATACAAGCTCTAAAAGTAGGCAAAAGTTTAATTTGAAGATTTTTTTTTTTTTTTTTAATAAAATCACGTTCACTGATCACGGATGAGATAGGCATTAATGGAGCATCATTATCGCCATTTTCATCTTTCGGGAATTGAGACACAGTGGGAATGACAGCTAATTGCAGAGTAGTGCATTTGAAAATCTGCAATGTCTGACATAAAAAGGATAGCTTGACTGCACGCTCTTAGAAGAGAGTTGGCATTTGGAAAGAGGGGTAGTTACGCTTGTGTGGAGCTGTTTTGTTATATCACCCAGGTTTCAGTAGCCCTTGTAATACTGTAAAAATGCCTTTGAAGTGCTCCCTGTATATCCAATGGTCTACCTGTGTCAGACCCTACCTTTCAATTTACCCCCCATTCTTGCTCCTACCTCATTTTCTTCCTCTTTTAAGCCCGTTCACATTTCTACCCCATGTGTACCCCTTTGTTAAAAGACATGAAAATAACAAAGAATGACAAGAACTGCGCCGGTGCTGTAATTTCAAATCCCACAGTGCCCCCAAGTGGTCGGCAGCACTATAACATCCATCCATCCATGTAGAATGTAGTGTGCATATAGGTATTTGATATGCATTTAGGCGTATGAGAGCATGTTGATGGATGTTCAGAGTTAAAGATGAAGGTGAAGAGTTGGAAGGGCAGCCATGAATAAAAGCATTGAATATAAAAGAGACTTAAATACCGTAAATACAATCAAAAATTTAGATGAGAGGCTGTAAGATCATGTGCGATATATATAAATTAACATAAAGATTGGTAATGAAAACCCCCAAAAAACTATTCTATCTATGTAGCTGTCAGTCTCTGCATTCATGGGTAGAAATGTCTAAGCAGTACCTTTTCAGAGACATATAGTCATCCATTGCATAGTATTCTCAGTAGGGATTGCATGTGACTGGAACCTATCCCAGAAACTATGGGCATTAGGCGGTATACACTTTGGACAACAGCCAATTGTTTGCAGGGCTAACAAAAAGGCATATAGACAGACAGACAACCATTTACTCTCACCTATTTTCTTAACCCATGCATATCTTTGGACAGTGGGAGTACATGGAGAGAACTGTACCATGGAGAGGACACACAGACATTAAAAATACAATTACAGTCTATAAATATTTGTATATGTGTTGCATTTATTTCTTCTTCTTTATTAATATTATTTGTATGCTTTCAACTATGTGTTTCATTCATGCACATTATCAGACTGTACGTTTGGGGCACAGGAATTATGTTGCTAGCTCAGTTTTTGTTCCTGTATTGCTGCCATGGGGGAGACACAGATCTCCAACTTGCTCCAAGACTAGTCTTCTACACCACTGGGGTGTGCTTTCTGCTGGCTGTCGGCTAAACTCAGCATAAAGTGTATTGAGTGCCTAAAGGTAGTGCTGTAAGTGAAGTGCTCAAGCTCTGTAAGTGCATTTCATTTACCGTGGCAACATTTTATATCCGTCCTTGTTTTGTTACCCCAAACATCTTTGGGTTTGGTTAACTCCAGATTTCAGAATGGATCTGTCAGGATATGATTATCTGTTATGCATCATTACTGCATCATTAGGATGAGACTTTGAAGGCGTGTTGCAATCGGGGGAAATGGGTTGGGTAAGACACATGAATGATAGCTTATGAGTGTCTATATGTGTCTCCAGTTCAATCATTGGCAGAGTACTGCATCAAAGAAGTACCTTGATCTTGACAAACATTTTTCTGTCTGATGTCATTCAAGTTTGTAGGGTAAAGCATAGTAGTCATTAAAATGATCTCTTGTGTTGAGTATTCACAAAAATCTGACCCATGCATATCTGTGGACTAACCTGGTACTATCCCTCAGTCTCATCTTATCATGGCCCAACTTCGAGAGGTTTGCAACTTACAAATATATATTTTTTGAGACTATTTGTGCTAATGCTATATAATGCAGAGTAAAGTGCATCTTCATGTGACACCTACCAACCTCAGATGTCCCCAGATTGTCAAGGATTGTGTTTGCTTTACAACACCTTCGCAATGATCAAAGTGCTTTACAGGAATAAAAGACACAAACAAAATCGATAAAACTATAAATAAAATATAAAAAACAATAAATACAATTCTGGCAGCCTCAGGTGTTAAAAGCCAAGAGAAATAAGTGGGTCAAAATCATTGATGCTGCGTAATTCAGGAAGTAGATTGTTCCACATTCTGGGGCCGGCAACAGCACAGGCACGAGTTCTAGTCTGTCGGTGGAGGTTGAGAGACTCACATAAATATGCTGGTGCAAGGCCATAACAGGACAACCGGACATAACGGGACATACCAGCAGTAACCCATTTGTGTGTTGAGATTGAGAAATCTGCCTATAAATTTGCCATGATCACTTATAATCCTTTAAATTTAGTGAATGCTGTGAAGGTTGGATAGAAGTAATTAGTCGCCTTGAAAAGACAGTCAAATGTTCCTTTTCAACAATCCAACTTTTACTGGTACTTCTTAACTGCCTCTGTGTGCCTCAGCTTGTGTTCTTCCAAAGTAACCCCACTGCTTCCTGATTGGACGCATGGTAAGAGCAGGCATGATTGTTCCTGACTGGAAAAAAGACAAGGCTTATCCTGTGATGGGGGAAAGGTACCACCCCCTGAGAATCCCCAATGTCTGTGCAGGGGGTACCTACACACACACACAGACACACACACACACGCACACTTACACACACACACCTACGCACACACACGCACACAGACACACCTACGCACACACACACACACCTACGCACACATACACACCTACGCACACACATGCACACGGACACCCCGACCCACACACGCACACACTCACACGCACACACACACACACACACACACACGCACACAGACACAAACGCACACAGACACACACCTACGCACACACTCAGACACACCTACGCAAACACACACACACACCTACGCACAGACATGCACACACACACCCACAGACACACACACACTCATGCACACACACAGAGACACACCCACACACAGACACACACACACACACCCACACAGATATACACACACACAGTCACACACATAGACACACACACACACTCCCTCCTCAGTCTGTTTGTTGTGCTCCACCTCCCTGGGCTCTTGGAGTGCATTAATCAGTCAAGCCACAGCGCAATAGCCATTACTCATCTGGCCAGAATAAGAGACAAATAGAGAGATCGAGAAAGAGTAGGGAAGAAAGACAGAAGGACAGTGACAGACAGCTGTGTTTAGTCATTTTTAATATAACCTTACCTCCAAGAATAAGTTTAGTCCTTTTTTTATTTTGAGCCATTGAGCCCCAAAGTAAGCTTACAGTACCCCTTAAATGTAACCCAGTGATCCCGCAGCACACCTTAATGTTCAGTAGGAACAACATGAGTATCTTTTTATACAGTACTTTTCAAGATCTTCTAAGTCCATTACAATTGAGTCCATTATTTGTTCACCCCACACTCACACGTTGATGGTGGTAAACCTTTGTAACCACACCTGCCTTGGGGTACACTGACTTCCTCTTAACATCACCTTGCTTTCTGATTGGATATACATCCACATTCAACAGGCTGCGTACCATGGACACATTATAAAATGTAATAAATATTCTAATATATCCATCGTGCGTGCTCGTTTGTCCCCGGGGCTACGATATCGGGCCAACACAATCCAACATGGATATCCCTGATTTGAGATCGGAGCGGTCCCAGCGTCCTTCAGAGCAGATCAGAGCACTCTTACCACACCGCACACAGCAGGAATATCTGATAAGATTATCTGTGGAGCCATTACAATAATCGGGGCGTCCTTACGATTGCCGTAAGAGTAGAATCAGGTAAAAAATGTGTGAACCAGGCATATCACATTGAAACATGAACAAGATAGGTGAACTGTTGGAAGGGGAATCGGATCTTTCCATTCTCTTATGGCACCAAAATGCCCATGAATATGTAGACTCACCTAGTGATTAAGTCAATTAAATGAAATTATTGTAATATTTTATACTGTTTTGAATAGTTAATTTGACAGCTATTCTTGCCTCTACAACCTGAAAACTCAAAATGCCCCCTGCCTCTGAACACTTTGTCTTCATCTATCCATTCTCATTTCATCAAAACATCCATGCATCCATTTACTCAGCTATTTATAGACCCAACACACACACACACACACACACACACAAACACAAATACAAACACACACAAACACATGCACACACACAAACACAAACACAAACACACACACAAACACAAACACACAACAACCTAATCACGCATCCATCTTTCCATCAATCTTCCTATTTCCTCTTTCCCCTCATTCCCTGTTCTCCCACTCATCTATCTATCCTTCCAATTTTTCCATATCATATTTTTGGAGAGATGGCCTGACAATACAAACAAAATATAAGCCTTCAGTGAGAAATGGCTCTGCTGCTGTAAGGGAGGGAAATGTAATTGTAATATAATGCAAACTCATGACCACACACTTTGAATTCTAATTAGGCTTGTCATCGAGCTGATAAAACTTGAAGAAAGGTCGGCGATACTGTAAAAGTAACAATCTCACGTCTTCAGGAAAGAAATTGCAAATGGGACAGATGGCGCTATGAAGCTTGATGATATCTTGCCAATGCGTTCATTTAAAGGTTATTGTAAAGACGGCTATAGCTTTCACAAGTTTTATAGTCAACCTTTCAGTGCTTTTGACCCAATGTGTCAATTTGTATATATGTGTGTGTTGGTGTGTGCGTTTCACAGCTTTTCACACACCTAACAAGCCTTTAGGTACGCTAGCCATGCCTGAGGTCAGCGGGGTTAATGCAAGTGACTTAAAACTGTCCACGTATTGAAGGCACACACATGCAGCGGGTTTGAGGGTGAGCATAGCGAGTTCGTGTTTTGATATTCTGATGTACTCCGCAACAAGGTTTACACAAATGGACAGAAAAAGAATGAAAAACAGCCGCAGCAGCAGAAATAAGACTGGCATTTACATTTCATTAATTTGACTGACGCATGTAGTCTGAGCAACTTAATTGGAGAGAAAAATACTGAGTTTCAGTGCCAAAGGCGGAATGTATAGTACAGAACAAAAGGCAGTGTTAAAATGAATAGAAATTAGTTACAATCGTCAACTCTAACCTGAACTCTTGACCCGACGTTTTTGCATAATGGTTTTATTCCAGCACTTCTTTTATTTTTCATTGTAACACATCACATTAACATATTCTGGACTGTTTTCTGGAAGTTTCTAAACTGGGTCCACTGGTTCACTATTCTGCCAGGATCAGTGACCCATACTAATGTGGGTTCATTCAGAACGAAGCTCTGCAAATCTTATCTTCACTTTCCATAGCAGAACATATTGGGATAGTTTTACCTCAGACTGATGCCAATTTAGCTGAAGACCAGCACAATGGTAGAATCTGCTCTTCATGTGTCAAAATGTAGATGCTTTGGGTATGGTTATACATTTTTGATTACTGGGCCTATCATGTTAAGCTATGAGATTTTTACAGTAAGATAATTTCCCGATCACAAACAAAAATGATCATGTTCAATATTTTTTCTGTTTGGATAATTCTTTTCAAAATAGTGTCCAACCCTATAACATACACACTGTCCCCTGCAACCATACTATCCCTTGCCCGCCATCTGAGTTTCTGACATTCTGAAACAGGAACAAAACCTCCTGGAGTGCAAAACCAGAATTTGCAAGAGTATAAAACCAAAGTGCTAGATAAAAATGAATTGAAATTCGGTGGAGTTTGAATGGCCAGTGGTGGCAGACAGAAGTGTGTGGACAGCGGCCTGGCGGCGGTGTGGCTGTGAAGATCCCGCCGCTCCCTGTTTGCCAGCAGCAAGGATTTATTATTCCGTGTGAGCTGCCAGTGGAGGCTCTGCATGAGGGGGATAACATGGAAAAAGTCCGGGGGAAGGTTGAAGACAAGGCGTTCTGGATGAGTTGTAGGGGCTAGGAGAGTTCGGTCGGACGGGGAGCTGCACTACAAGATGACTAAACTCTTTATTGGCGCAGTGCTGTGGTGAGCCAGGGACGATGGTTCTCAAACTATGGTAAGGGTATTGTGGTGGAACGCGGGCTTGTTCTCAATAGTCAGGAGTCCATTGTTGCCTTGTTTAAAAAGGCCCTGATACATCTGCTCCAGTCCTGATTTAGGACTCCGGATCTGGTTTTGTTCTAGTTTAGTCCTCTACTTGTAATACAAACTTTCAGGCTATGTTCTTGTGTGGCAGTCGCTGAGGTCTTGTCAACAAGTGATGAAGAGGTCTGACAGAGGGCACCATTTCCAAATAAGGAAAAAAAAAACATCAATATATGGATGTACCGCGGCTCACAGTGTCATGAATAAACAAGCACATGGGGAGCATACAAATAGAGATATCAAACTTAGTGACCCTGAGCATAACAGTGTCAGACTAATTAGAAAAAGTTAAAACGCTGAGATATTATCAAGCCCTTCAAGTCATGGCAGCTACAAATTGTTGATAGAAGCAGCAAGATTTCTGTGAATTTCAGTGCCAAAAGCAGAATTTATAAAATAATGGAAATCCAAAATATGTACATAAATAATATCCTTTTTATTCCAGTGCTTTTTGACATGTCTAGTGTTTTTCCTTATAACATACTGCAACATAACAGCTACAAAATGTTGACAGAAGCAGCAAGACATCTGAAAAATCTAGTATGAACTTGACAGGTATTTGTGACATACTAGTAAAAAGTCCATTTCAGATATAGTGGACAGTGTACAAAATGTATCAAGTCATCATTACAAGTGAATGCTGGATAAACAAAGCCAAACCAGGTCGTAGAACAAGGATTACATTAGGACTAATCTTACTTAAAAAAGTACCACCATAAGTACTTGATCTGAAATCCAAATATTTGATGTTTATAACTGCTAGTTAAACATAAAAAAATACAGAATAACCTCTGCAGTTGTGCCTATGTCCCCCAAACTGATGCAATACAATGTTTTCATAATAGTATCATATAGCCTATACCCTATTTACCACCCATGTTTCTTGTTGTCTGCACACGTCTGCCCAGGCTGTAAATAGACTGTTTTTGTGTTGAAATGAGCTGCCTCTTCAAACCCCAGCTCGAATAAAAGGCATGAGAGGAAATTAATAAATAACAAATTGCCTCCAGGACAGCGCTGGCACTCAACATTTCCTGACTTGAACACACAAAAATAGTGACTATAGCCCTAGGGATAAACTTGACATATTTGGTTTTTCTAAAATTAATGATTTCCCACACGCAGCTGTGGCTAATAATGGTTTGCTCGACCGTGATTGAGAGGAAAATGCCAGAACACCCTATTCTTCAGTTTACATTTTGTTTCTTTATTTTTATTCTGCTTTGAACTCCAGCGACTCCCTGCTGCTCCTCAATCCCACGAGAGAAAACACTGCTGTGTGAGCTGGTCATGACTGCCTCAGTTGTGTTTGACTGATGTCGTAACTGTTGTGTATTTATGTGACTTTCTCTATGTGTATAAGCAGACACAGATGGCATATGCCGATAGAAACCCGATAGAACATGACTTTCCATGTTCATGCCCCTATAGGTTGCAAACTAAACTAAACTTTTCAATAAAGGATATAATGCATAATGCAAACAGAAGTGAAGTGTGTGTCTTCTGATAAGCTACAAGGCCATCTTGATAGTACAGTATCAAAACGTGAGAAATAAAACCGCAATGGTGCAATAAATACAGCTGCTTTTGGATAATGTAACCAACCTTTTCCCTTGACTACGCCACATAAGAAGCAAACCATCTCCACTGTGACACTGTGGGTGACTGACAACAATATAGTCTATGTCAAGAACATGAGCAGAAAACAAACAGAGATGATGCATGAAGATAAATGTTACTGAATGTCTGAAAAACTGCTAAACCCTCAGTCTGATGAGCTGGAGTGGAAGAAGAGCCGTTGTGCTTTTCGTTTGAACGTAACGGCTGGAGTTGAGAAACATTAAGGACAAAAACGCAAAAATAGTTTGCTGGGTCTGAATTTTGTATTTTGAATTAGAATTTTTGAATTATGTATTTTGAATTAGAATTTTAGAATTTTGTGTTTTTGTTTACATTTGTTAAACAATTTCTCTGTCAATTAGACGTATATACATTTCTCTATAAGTGAGAGGGTTTGTCTTTATTTTGAGCCGCACAAAGTCGTTATTTGTGAAAAATGTCCAATTCAGGTCAGAAACTAGGTTAGAACAATTAGATTACATGACGACTAAACTAGGTCTTAACCAACACCTACTGGAGTTTGAGAACCACCATGAACTTTACACCTGAATTATGTGATGTTTATAACTGCTAGTAAAACATTGTAATAATATTAGAAAAAATACAGAATAATGTCCCCCAAACTGCTCATAGTTTGCTGGATCTGAATTGAATGAATCTTTATTTCTTTTTTTTTCCTACAACCTCCTAACCCTAACTCTTGACCCAAAGCCTTTGCATAAAGAAACAAGGGTCTGGAAGTTGAGAAAGGTTTGTATAACTGGCCCAGTGGTTCATTACTGAAATCAGTGACCTACAACTGTTAGTTCACTTAGACCTATAAATTATGCATGCACCAGAAATAGAGCTTTTAAACTCTTTTTTTTTTTGACGGTCAATAGGACGGTTTAAAGAATAATCACATTTAATCTGCAAAAAAAATACAAAAATAAAAACAACCTCACTAAATACATAAGTCACAAAAATACATTTTATTTCCTGCCTGTCTCGCATTGCCCTGTTTTGTGCACATGTGCCCCAGCAGCCATGCGGGGTCCTCGTTGGTGGAGAGATATTAACAGCTCTGTAATTATATGAAAGAAATAGGAAATGTCACCAGTATAATTTTCACTCTGTATTTGTGCAGTGAATGAGTGTATAAAAAGAATACAAAGACATCAGGAGATACTGTTTCCAGCTGACACCATCTGTTGCCAATCCGCTCTGTGAAGACCAGAGGTGAATGTCTAATCGAAATATAGTTGTAGTTAAAGGGCCTATAATATTTAGAAAAATAGGTATTTGTTCCTCTACTTGCCCACTACTTCACAAGAGAAAGTTCTTCAGCTATCTATAGGGTTTTTAGCTCCTTAGAAAGTCTGCACATCAGCATACACAAGCAGAACCAAACCACTGGCACTTTCTTTCTCTCAAATAAAGAATACACATTCATCTTTTTAGTGGCCCTTTTGACTCACTATGTCCATGCACAATGAATATCTACAAAGAGGTCAGAGACTTTGACATCTGGCTGCTTTGGAATTGGAAAGAAGCACTGGCAAAAATTGCATTTCTTTTCATTATGGGATTGTCAAGACAAATGTGGATTTGGTCATTTTTTGGGGTTTTCAAATGTTCACTGGAAAAGAGAACAGAAGACTTACAAGGAAGACACAGAAGGGCAAAGTGGCCGGGCAAAGTTTGCGATGGTAGATGATTCAACCCAAGAGGACTGGCCTGGTCAAGATTGGGGCTGAAAGCTCTTTCAAGTACAAATGCTAGTGTACAGACTTGGGCCTGTACCACCAACTATGGGCCTTAGGCAGGGGGAGTTGACAGAAGCATATACTACAGACACATATAGACATGATCATATTTACATTTATTCATTCACACATTAAATAAATGTTCTTTTTGGTATATTTTTGTCTGACCAAAAAATAGTAATTATAAAATGTGGCAATATAAAACTCAACACACACTTTAAACAGCAGCACACCTCTGACTCTCACAAAAAGGTTGTGGGTGAAATCGTTGAGCCAGCCTGTTCTCCCCTAAAGTGGTTGGTTGTCTGCCTTTGTATGCGTCAGCACTGGACTCACTGGAACTGGGCATTATTGTATATCCAAGACCCACATTTGCTGGGGAAGGCTTCAAGCTCCAACAACTCCTGAAGCGAGCAAGTGAAATAAAATGGAAAATTCGTAATAATGTAGATAAGCTGCTAATGATGCTTCTGGTTTTACGTCATGTTTGAACTGCTGTCACATACTGGTCTCTAGCAGACTTTTAAAGCTGACATACACAGACACACTCTATTCCACACAAAGACACACACAAATGATGAGATAGGGCCACATCGCCGGACGACACTGCAAGGCCTTGTTGAGATCGAGACTTCCATTAGCTAAAGCACCCGAGCATGGCCGCTGCTGGCTCATCACATCTACTGCCTCTAAGAGAAAAACAGATAGTACAAGAAGGAAAAAGGAATGAGGTAAAACAAGGAACAAAATGAAGGGGAATAAATAATCACGGCAGTTGTGGAAAATGAATGAGAACATTTGATCGGCAAATCAAAGTTTTCTTAAATTATCTTTGTCAGCACCTTTTCTTTTGGTTCTAGTTTCATCTGGTTTGGACCTGGTTTATTCACATAGTTAGCTTGAATTATGTTTTTGTCCTTGCCTTGTCTAAGACCTGGTAGTGTACTAGCTTAGACCTGGTTTAGTCTGATTAGTTCCTAATCCTAATTTAGACCTGGTTTAGTCTGATTCATTTCAAGTTTAATCCTAATTTAGACCTGGTTTAGTCTGATTCATTTCCAGTTTAATCCTAATTTAGACCTGGTTTAGTCTGATTCATTTCAAGTTTAATCCTAATTTAGACCTGGTTTAGTCTGATTCATTTCTAGTTTAATCCTAATTTAGACCTGGTTTAGTCTGATTCATTTCCAGTTTAATCCTAATTTAGACCTGGTTTAGTCTGATTCATTTCCAATTTAATC